>JAKWJC010000008.1:0-15182 GCA_027704865.1 Solanum neorickii | reverse complement strand
AACACGGTCGAACAACGTCGAGCGTGGCATGCCATCACCACCCTGGGAAATCACACACGATCGTACGACGTCGGGCGTGACATGCTATCATCGCCTTTGGATAGCACACACGGTTGAACGTTGTTAGGCGTGCCATGCCATTATCGCATTTGGGAAGCACACACGATCGGACGACGTCAGGTGTGGAATGCCATCATAGCCCTTGGACGACAAACATGGTCGAACGATGACATGTGTGACATGCCATCATCGCTTTTGGACAGCACACACGATCAAATGACATCTGGCGTGGCATGCCATCGTTGCCTTTGGGAAGCACACACGGCCGAACGACATCGGGTGTGGGATTACATCACCATCTTTGTTTAGCACACACGGTCGGATGACATCGAACGTGGCAGGACATCACCGCCCTTGGACAGCACAAACGTTCGAACGATGTCGGGCGTGGCATTCCATCACCGCCCTTTTGAAGCACACACGGTCAAACTACGTCGGGTGTGGCATTAAATCACCACCCTTAGATAGCACATACGGTCAAACGAAGTCGGGCATGGCATGCCATCATAGCCCTTGGACCGCAAACACGGTCGAACGATGTCGGGCGTGACATGCCATCACTGCCTTTCGGCTTCACATACGGTCGAACGTGGCATGCCATCATAGCCTTAGGACGACAAACACGGTCGAACAACATCTAGCGTGACATGTCATCACCTCCTTTGAACATCACACAAGGTCGAATAACGTTTGGCGTGGCATGCCATCATCGCATTTGGGTGGCACACACAGTCAAATACGTTGGGCTTCGCATGACATCACCGCCTTTGGACAGCAAACACGGTCGAATGACGTTGGGTGTGGCATGCCATCACCGCCCTTGGGCAGCACACACGGTCTAACTACGTCGTGTGTTGCATGACATCACCGCCCTTGGATAGCACACAAGGTCGAACGACGTCGGGCGTGGCATGCAATCATCACCTTTGGACAGTACACACGGTCGAACGAAGTCGGGCATGCCATGCCATCATAGACCGTGGACGGCAAACACGGTCGAAGGTCATCGGGCATGGCATTCCATCATCACCTTTGGGCAGCGCACACGGTCGAACGACGTCGGACGTGGCATGACATAATAGCCCTTGGACGACAAACTCGGTAGAAAAACTTTAGGCGTTACATGCCATCATCGCCTTTGGGCAGCACATACGATTGAACGACGTCGAGCGTGGCATGCCATCATAGCCTTTGGGAAGAAAAAATGGTCGAACGACGTCGGGTGTGGCATGACATCACCGCCCTTGGGCAGCACACACGGTCGGACTACGTCGGGCGTGGCATGACATCACCACCCTTGAACATTAAACACGGTTGGCAACGTTGGGCATGGAATGACATCACCGCCCTTGGACATCACACACGGTCGGCAACGTCTAGCGTGGCATGCCATCACTGCCCTTGGGCAGCACATACGGTCAGACTACGTCAAGAGTGGCATGACATCACCTCCCTTGGACAGAACACAGGGTCGAACGACGCCGGGCGTGGCATGCCATCATTGCCTTTGAACAGCACACACGGTCGAACGACGTCGGGCATGGCATGCCATCATCACCTTTGGGCTGCACACACGGTCGGTCAACATCTAGCTTGGCATGACATCACCGCCCTTGGGATGAACATAATGTTGGACTACGTAGGGCATGGCATGACATCACCGCCTTTGGACACCACACACGGTCGAACGACGTTGGGCGTGCCATGCCATAACCTCCCTTGGGCAGCACCCACGCTAAAACTACGTTGGGCGTGGCATGACATCACCGCCCTTGGATAGCACACACAGTCGAATGATATCGGGTGTGTCATGCCATCATCGCCTTTAGACAACACACAAAATCGAACGACGTCGGGCATGGCATGCTCTCATAGCCCTTGGACAGCAAACACGATCGAGCATTGTCGTGCGTGGCATGCCATCATCGCCTTTGGGTAGCACACACAGTCGAACGACGTCGAACGTGGCATGCCATCATAGCCCTTGGACGACAAATTAGTAGAACAACGTTACGCGTGACATGGCATCATCGCCTATGGGCAGCATATACGATTGAACGACGTCGAGCGTGGCATGAAATCATCGCCTTTGGGCCGCACAAATGGTCGAACGACGTCGGGTGTGGTATGACATCACCACCCTTAGACTGTAGTCACGGTCGAATGACATTTGGCATGGCATGATATCGCTGTCCTTGGACTGCACGCACGGTCAGACGACGTCGGGCGTGATATGACATCACCACCCTTTAACAACACACACAGTCGGCAACATTGGGTATGGAATGACATCAGCTCCCTTGGAAAGCACACACGGTCAGCCGACGTCGGTCATAGCATGCCATCACCGCCTTGGGCAGCACACACGGTCGGACTACGTCGGGCTTGGCATGACATCACCGCCTTTGGACAGCACATACGGTCGGACTACGTTGGGCATGGCATGACATCAATGCCTTTGGACAGCACATACAGTCGAATGACGTCCGGCGTGACAAGCCATCACCGCGCTTGGTCAGCACACACGGTCAAACTACGCCGGGCGTGGCATGACATCACCTCCCTTGGATAGCACACACGGTCGAGCGACGTTGGGTGTGGCATGCCATCATCGCCTTTGGACAGCACACACAGTCGAATGAAGTCGGGCATGGCATGACATCATAGACCTTGGACGGCAAACACGGTCGAACGACGTCGGGTGTGACATGCCATCACCGCCTTTGGGCAGCACACACGGTCGAAGGACGTTGGACGTGGCATGCCATCATATCCCTTGGCCGACAAACATGGTCGAACAAAGTCTGGCGTGACATGCCATCACCGCCTTTGGACAGCACACCAGGTCGAATAACGTCGGGCGTGGCATGCCATCATCGCTTTTGGGCAGCACACACGGTCAAATAGGCCAGGCGTGGCATGACATCACCGCCTTTGGACAGCACACACGGTCGAACGACGTGGGGCGTTGCATGCAATCACCGCCCTTGGGCATCACACACGATCAAACTAAGTCGGGCGTGGCATGACATCACCGCCCTTGGATCGCACAAGGTCGAACGACGTGGGGCGTGGCATGCCATCATCGCCTTTGGACAACACACACGGTCAAACGACGTCGGGCGTGGCATGCCATCATCGCCTTTGGGTAGCACATACGATCGAATCACATCGGGCATGGCATGCCATCATCGCCTTTGGGCAGCACAAATGGTCGAACGACGTCGGGTGTGGCATGACATCACCGCCCTTGGACTGCACACACGGTCAAACAACGTTGGGCCTGGCATGAAATCACCACCCTTTAACAGCACACACGGTCGGCAACATTGGGCATGGCATGACATCACCTCCCTTGGACCGCACACACAGTCGAGAACATCGGGCGTTGCATGACATCACCGCCATTGGACAGCACACACGGTCGAACGACGTCGGGCGTGGCATGCCATCATCACTATTGGGATGCACACACGATCGGACGACATCGGGCGTGGCATGACATTACCGCCCTCTGGCAGCACACACAGTCGGACTACGTCGGGCATGGCATGAATATCACCTCCTTTGGACAGTACAGACGGTCGAACGACGTCGGGCGTGGCATGCCATCACCGATCTTTGGGCAGCACCCACGGTCAAACTACGTCAGGCGTGGCATGACATCACCACCCTTGGATAGCACAAACGGTCGAACGACGTCGGGCGTGGCATGCCATCATCGCCTTCGCACAACACACACGATCGAACGACGTCGGGCATGGCAGTCCATCATAGCCCTAGGACGTCAAACACGGTCGAACGATGTGGGGCGTGACATGCCATCATCGCCTTTAGGCAGCACACACGTTCCAAGGACGTCGGACGTGGCATGCCATCATAGCCCTTGGATGACAAACATGGTCGAACAACGTCAGGCGTGACATGCCATTACCGCCTTTGGACAGCACACACGGTTGAGTAACATTGAATATGGCATGCCATCATCGCTTTTGGGCAGCACACACGGTCAAACTACGTCGGGCGTTGCATGACATCACCGCTCTTGGACAGCACACTTGGTCGGCAACGTCTGGTGTGGCATGCCATCACCTCTCTTGCGTAGCACACACGGTCAGACTACGTCAGGAGTGGCATGATATCAGTGCCCTTGGATAGAACACACGGTCGAACGACCTCGCACGTGGCATGCAATCATCGCCTTTGGGCATCACTAACGGTCGGACGACGTCGGGCGTGGCATGACATCACCGCCCTTGGACTGCACACACGGTCAAACGATGTCGGTCGTGGCATGACATCACCACCCTTGAACAGCACACACGATCGGCAACGTCGGGCATGGCATGACATCACCTCCCTTGGATAGCACACACGGTCGACAACATCGGGCGTGGCATGACATCACCGCCTTTGGACAACAGACATGGTCAAACGACGTCGGGCATAGCATGCCATCACCACCCTGGGACAACACACACGATCGTACGATGTCGGGCGTGACATGCTATCATCGCCTTTGGACAGCAGACACAGTTGAACGTTGTCAGGCGTGCCATGCCATTATCGCATTTGGGAAGCACACACGGTCGGACGACGTCAAGTGTGGAATGCCATCATAGCCCTTGGACGACAAACATCGTCAAACGATGACATGTGTGACATGCCATCTCCGCTTTTGGACAGCACACACGGTTGAATAACGTTGGATGTGGCATGCCATCATCGCTTTTGGGCAGCACACACGGTAAAACTACGTCGGACGTGGCATAACATCGCCGCTCTTGGACAGCACACATGGTCGGCAACGTCTGGTGTGGCATGCCATCACCTCTCTTGTGTAGCACACACGGTCAGACTACGTCAGGAGTGGCATGACATCAGTGCCCTTGGATAGAACACACGGTCGAACGACCTCGCACGTGGCATGCAATCATCGCCTTTGGGCATCACTGACGGTCGGACGACGTCTGGCGTGGCATGACATCACCACCATTGGATAGCACACACGGTCGAACGACGTCGGGCGTGGCATGCCATCATCGCCTTCGCACAACACACACGGTCGAACGTCATCGGGCATGGAAGACCATCATAGCCCTGGGACGGCAAACACGGTCGAACGATGTGGGGCGTGACATGCCATCATCGCCTTTGGGCAGCACACACGGTCGAAGGGCGTCGGACGTGGCATTCCATCATAGCCCTTGGATGACAAACATGGTCAAACAACGTCAGGCGTGACATGCCATTACCGCCTTTGGACAGCACACACGGTTGAATAACATTGAATGTGGCATGCCATCATCACTTTTGGGCAGCACACACGGTCAAACTACGTCGGGAGTGGCATGACATCACCGCTCTTGGACAGCACACTTGGTCGGAAACGTCTGGTGTGGCATGTCATCACCTCTCTTGCGTAGCACACACGGTCAGACTACGTCAGGAGTGGCATGACATCAGTGCCCTTGGATAGAACACACGGTCGAACGACCTCGCACGTGGCATGCAATCATCGCCTTTGGGCATCACTAACGGTCGGACGACGTCGGGCATGGCATGACATCATCGCCCTTGGACTGCACACACGGTCAAACGATGTCGGTCGTGGCATGACATCACCACCCTTGAACAGCACACACGATCGCCAACGTCGGGCATGGCATGACATCACCTCCCTTGGACAGCACACACGGTCGACAACATCGGGCATGGCATAACATCACCGCCTTTGGACAACACACACGATCAAATGACGTCGGCCGTGGCATGCCATCACCACCCTGGGACAGCACACGCGATCGTACGACGTCGGGCGTGACATGCTATAATCACCTTTGGACAGCAGATACAGTTGAACGTTGTCAGGCGTGCCATGCCATTATCGCATTTGGGAAGCACACACGGTCGGACGACGTCAGGTATGGAATGCCATCATAGCCCTTGGACGACAAACATCGTCGAACGATGACATGTGTGACATGCCAACACCGCTTTTGGACAGCACACACGGTTGAATAACGTTGGGTGTGGCATGCCATCATCGCTTTTGGGCAGCACACACGGTAAAACTACGTCGGGCGTGGCATAACATCACCGCTCTTGGACAGCACACATGGTCGGCAACGTCTGGTGTGGCATGCCATCACCTCTCTTGTGTAGCACACACGGTCAGACTACGTCAGGAGTGGCATGACATCAGTGCCCTTGGATAGAACACACGGTCGAACGACCTCGCACGTGGCATGCAATCATCGCCTTTGGGCATTACTGACGGTCGGACGACGTCGGGCGTGGCATGACATCACCACCCTTGGATAGCACACACGGTCGAACGACGTCGGGCGTGGCATGCCATCATCGCCTTCGCACAACAAACACGGTCGAACGACGTCGGGCATGGCAGACCATCATAGCCCTTAGACGGCAAACACGGTCGAACGATGTGGGGCGTGACATGCCATCATCGCCTTTGGGCAGCACACACGGTCGAAGGACATCGGACGTGGCATTCCATCATAGCCCTTGGATAACAAACATGGTCGAACAACGTCAGGCGTGACATGCCATTACCGCTTTTGGACAGCACACACGGTTGAATAACGTTGAATGTGGCATGCCATCATCGCTTTTGGGCAGCACACACGGTCAAACTACGTCGGGCGTGGCATGACATCACCGCTCTTGGACAGCACACTTGGTCGGCAACGTCTGGTGTGGCATGCCATCACCTCTCTTGCGTAGCACACACGGTCAGACTACGTCTGGAGTGGCATGACATCAGTGCCCTTGGATAGAACACACGGTCGAACGACCTCGCACGTGGCATGCAATCATCGCCTTTGGGCATCACTAACGGTCGGACGACGTCGGGCATGGCATGACATCACCGCCCTTGGACTGCACACACAGTCAAACGATGTCGGTCGTGGCATGAGATCACCACCCTTGGACAACACACACGATCGGCAACGTGGGGCATGGCATGACATCACCTCCCTTGGACAGCACACACGGTCGACAACATCGGGCGTGGCATGACATCACCGCCTTTGGACAGCACACACGGTCGAACGACGTCAGGCGTGGCATGCCATCACCACCCTGGGACAGCACACACAATCGTACGACATCGGGCGTGACATGCTATCATCGCCTTTGGACAGCACACACGGTTGAACGTTGTCAGGCATGCCATGCCATTATCGCATTTGGGAAGCACACACGGTCGGATGACGTCAGGTGTGGAATGACATCATAGCCCTTGGACGACAAACATCGTCGAACGATGACATGTGTGACATGCCATCAGCTCTTTTGGACAGCACACACGGTCAAATGATGTCGGGCGTGGCATGCCATCATTGCCTTTGGGAAGCACACACGGCCGAACGACATCGGGTGTGGGATTACATCACCGCCTTTGTTTAGCACACACGGTCGGATGACATCGAACGTGGCTTGACATCACCGACCTTGGAGAGCACACACGTTCGAACGATGTCGGGCGTGGCATGCCATCACCGCCCTTGGGAAGCACACACGGTCAAACTTCGTCGGGTGTGGCATTAAATCACCACCCTTTGATAGCACATACGGTCAAACGAAGTCGGGCATGGCATGCCATCATAGCCCTTGGACGGCAAACACAGTCAAATGATGTCGGGCGTGACATGCCATCACTGCCTTTCGGCTTCACACACGGTCAAACGACGTCGAACGTGGCATGCCATCATAGCCTTAGGAGACAAACAGGGTTGAACAACGTCTAGCGTGACATGCCATCAACTCCTTTGGACAGCACACAAGGTCGAATAACGTTGGGCGTGGCATGCCATCATCGCATTTGGGCCGCACACACAGTCAAATACGTCGGGCGTGGCATGACATCACCGCCTTTGGACAGAAAACACGGTCAAATGACGTTGCGTGTGGCATGCCATCACCGCCCTTGGGCAGCACACACGGTCTAACTACGTCGGGTGTTGCATGACATCACCGCCCTTGGATAGCACACAAGGTCGAACGACGTCGGGCGTGGCATGCAATCATCACCTTTGGACAGTACACACGGTCGAACGACGTCGGGCATGACATTCCATCATAGACCGTAGATGGCAAACACAGTCGAAGGTCATCGGGCGTGGCATTCCATCATCGCCTTTGGGAAGCACACACGGTCGAACGACGTCGGACGTGGCATGACATCATAGCCCTTGGACGACAAACTCGGTATAAAAACGTTAGGCGTTACATGCCATCATCGCCTTTGGGTGGCACATACGAGCGAACGACGTCTAGCGTGGCCTGCCATCATAGCCTTTGGGAAGAAAAAATGGTCGAACAACGTCGCGTGTGGCATGACATCACCGCCCTTGGGCAGCACACATGGTCAGACTACGTCGGGCGTGGCATGACATCATCACCCTTGAACAGCAAACACGGTTGGTAACGTTGGGCGTGGAATGACATCACCGCCCTTGGACACCACACACGGTCGGCAACGTCTAGCGTGGCATGCCATCACTGCCCTTGGGCATCACATACGGTCAGACTACGTCGGGAGTGGCATGACATCACCTCCCTTGGACAGAACACAGGGTCGAACGACGTCGGGCGTGGCATGCCATCATCGCCTTTGGACAGCACACACGGTCGAACGACGTCGGGCATGGCATGCCATCATCGCCTTTGGGCAGCGCACATGGTCGGTCGACATCTAGCTTGGCATGTCATCACCACCCTTGGGAAGAACACAATATTGGACTACGTCAGGCATGGCATGACATCACCGCCTTTGGACACCACACACGGTCGAACGACGTCGGGCGTGGCATGTAATCACCGCCCTTGGGCAGCACCTACGCTAAAACTACGTTGTGCGTGGCATGACATCACCGCCCTTGGATAGCACACACAGTCGAATGATATCGGGTGTGTCATGCCAACATTGCCTTTAGACAGCACACACGATCGAACGACGTCGGGCATGGCATGCTATCATTGCCCTTGGACGGCAAACAGGGTCGAACGTTGTCGTGTGTGGCATGCCATCATCGCCTTTGGGTAGCACACACGGTCGAACGACGTCGAACGTGGCATGGCATCATAGCCCTTGGACGACAAATTAGTAGAACAACGTTACGCGTGACATGCCATCATAGCCCTTGGACGACAAATTAGACGAACAACGTCAGGCGTGACATGCCATCACCGCCTTTGGACAGCACACACGGTTGAATAACGTTGAATGTGGCATGCCATCATCGCTTTTGGGCAGCACATACGGTCAAACTACGTCGGGCGTGGCATGACTCACCGCTCTTGGACAGCACACTTGGTCGGCAACGTCTGGTATGGCATGCCATTACCTCTCTTGGGTAGCACACACGGTCAGACTACGTCAGGAGTGGCATGACATCAGTGCCCTTGGATAGAACACACGGTCGAACGACCTTGCACGTGGCATGCAATCATCGCCTTTGGGCATCACTGACGGTCAGACGACGTCGGGCGTGGCATGACATCACCGCCTTTGGACTGCACACACGGTCAAACGATGTCGGTCATGGCATGATATCACCATCCTTGAACAGCACACACGATCGGCAACGTCGGGCATGGCATGACATCACCTCCCTTGGACAGCACACACGGTCGACAACATCGGGCGTGTCATGACATCACCGCCTTTGGACAGCACACACGGTCAAACGACGTCGGGCGTGGCATGCCATCACCACCCTGGGACAGCACACACGATCGTACGACGTCGGGCGTGACATGCTATCATCTCCTTTGGACAGCAGACACAGTTGAACGTTGTCAGGCGTGCCATGCCATTATCGCATTTGGGAAGCACACACGGTCTGACGACGTCAGGTGTGGAATGCCATCATAGCCCTTGGACGACAAACATCGTCGAACGATGACATGTGTGACATGCCATCACCGCTTTTGGACAGCACACACGGTTGAATAACGTTGGGTGTGGCATGCCATCATCGCTTTTGGGCAGCACACACGGTCAAACTACGTCGGGCGTGGCATGACATCACCGCCCTTGGACAGCACACATGGTCGGCAACGTCTGGTGTGGCATGCCATCACCTCTCTTGTGTAGCACACACGGTCAGACTACGTCAGGAGTGGCATGACATCAATGCCCTTGGATAGAACACACGGTCGAACGACCTCGCATGTGGCATGCAATCATCGCCTTTGGGCATCACTGACGGTCGGACGACGTCGGGCGTGGCATGACATCACCGCCCTTGGACTGCACACACGGTCAAACAATGTCGGTCGTTGCATGACATCACCACCCTTGAACAACACACACGATCGGCAACGTGGGGCATGGCATGACATCACCTCCCTTGGACAACACACACGATCGACAACATCGGGCGTGGCATGACATCACCGCCTTTGGACAGCACACACGGTCAAACGATGTCGGTCGTGGCATGACATCACCACCCTTGAACAACACATACGATCGGCAACGTGGGGCATGGCATGACATCACCTCCCTTGGACAGTACACATGATCGACAACATCGGGCGTGGCATGACATCACCGCCTTTGGCAGCACACAGGTGTCGAACGACGTCGGGCGTGGCATGCCATCACCACCCTGGGACAGCACACACGATCGTACGACATCGGGCGTGACATGTTATCATCGCCTTTGGACAGCACACATGGTTGAACGTTGTCAGGCATGCCATGCCATTATAGCCACACGGTCGGACGACGTCAGGTGTGGAATGCTATCATAGCCCTTGGACGACAAACATCGTCGAATGATGACATGTGTGACATGCCATCAGCGCTTTTGGACAGCACACACGGTCAAATGACGTCGGGCGCGGCATGGCATCGTTGCCTTTGGGAAGCACACACGGCCGAACGACATTGGGTGTGGGATTACATCACCGCCTTTGTTTAGCACACACGGTCGGACGACATCGAACGTGGCTTGACATCACCGCCCTTGGACAGCACACACGTTCGAACGATGTCGGGCGTGGCATGCCATCACCGCCCTTGGGAAGCACATACGGTCAAACTTCGTCGGGTGTGGCATTAAATCACCACCCTTGGATAGCACATACGGTCAAACGAAGTCGGGCATGGCATGCCATCATAGCCCTTGGACGGCAAACACGGTTGGATGTTGTCGGGTGTGACATGCCATCACTGCCTTTCGGCTTCACACACGGTCAAACAACGTCGAACGTGGCATGCCATCATAGCCTTAGGACAACAAACACGGTCGAACAACGTCTAGCGTGACATGCCATCACCTCCTTTGGACAGCACACAAGGTCGAATAACGTTGGGCGTGGCATGCCATCATCGCATTTGGGCGGCACACACAGTCAAATACGTCGGGCGTGGCATGACATCACCGCCTTTGGACAGCAAACACGGTCAAATGACGTTGGGTGTGGCATGCCATCACCGCCCTTGGGCAGCACACATGGTCTAACTACGTCGGGTGTTGAATGACATCACCGCCTTTGGATAGCACACAAGGTCGAAAGACGTCGGGCGTGGCATGCAATCATCATCTTTGGACAGTACACACGGTAGAACGACGTCGGGCATGCCATGCCATTATAGATCGTGGATGGCAAACACGGTTGAAGGTCATCGGGCGTGGCATTCCATCATCGCCTTTGGGCAGCACACACGGTCGAACGACGTCGGACGTGGCATGACATCATAGCCCTTGGACGACAAACTCAGTAGAAAAACGTTAGCCGTTACATGCCATCATCGCCTTTGGGCGGCACATACGATCGAACGACGTCGAGCGTGGCATGCCATCATAGCCTTTGGGAAGCAAAAATTGTCGAACGACGTCGCGTGTGGCATGGCATCACCGCCCTTGGGCAGCACACACGGTCAGACTACGTCAGGAGTGGCATGACATCACCTCCCTTGGACAGAACATAGGGTCGAACGATGCCGGGCGTGGCATGCCATCATCGCCTTTGAATAGCACACACGGTAGAACGACGTCGGGCATGGCATGCCATCATCACCTTTGGGCTGCACACACGGTCGGTCAACATCTAGCTTGGCATGACATCACCGCCCTTGGGATGAACACAATGTTGGACTACGTCGGGCATAGCATGACATCATCGCCTTTGGACACCACACACGGTCGAACGACGTTGGGCGTGCCATGCCATAACCGCCCTTGGGCAGCACCCACGCTAAAACTACGTTGGGCGTGGCATGACATCACCGCCCTTGGATAGCACACACAGTCGAATGATATCGGGTGTGTCATGCCATCATCGCCTTTAGACAACACACACAATCGAACGACGTCGGGCATGGCATGCTACCATAGCCCTTGGACAGCAAACACGGTCGAACATTGTCGTGCGTGGCATGCCATCATCGTCTTTGAGTAGCACATACGGTCGAACGTGGCATGCCATCATAGCCCTTGGACGACAAATTAGTAGAACAACGTTACGCGTGACATGGCATCAGCGCCTTTGGGCAGCATATACGATTGAACGACGTCGAGCGTGGCATAAAATCATCGCCTTTGGGCCGCACAAATGGTCGAACGACGTCGGGTGTGGTATGACATCACCACCCTTAGACTGTAGTCACGGTCGAATGACATTTGGCATGGCATGACATCGCTGTCCTTGGACTGCACGCACGGTCAGACGAAGTCGGGCGTGATATGACATCAACACCCTTTAACAACACACACAGTCGGCAACATTGGGCCATGGAATGAATCAGCTCCCTTGGAAAGCACACACGGTCAGCCGACGTCGGTCATGGCATGCCATCACCGCCTTGGGCAGCACACACGGTCGCGACTACGTCGGGCTTGGCAAGACATCATCGCCTTGGGACGCACATACGGTCGGACTACGTTGGGCATGGCATGACATCACATGCCTTTGGATAGCACATACGGTCGAATGAAGTCGGGCGTGACAATCCATCACCGCGCTGGTCAGCACACACGGTCAAACTACTCCGGGCGTGGCATGACATCACTCCCTTGGATAGCACACACGGTTCGAGCGACGTTGGGCGTGGCATGCCATCATCGCCTTTGGACAGCACACACAGTCGAATGAAGTCGGGCATGGCATGCCATCATAGACCTTGGACGACAAACACGGTCGAACGACGTCGGGTTGTGACATGCCTCACCGCCTTTGGGCAGCACACCCGGTCGAAGGACGTTGGACGTGGAATGCCATCATATCCCTTGGCGACAAACACGGTCGAACAAACAGTCAGTGACATGACATCACCGCCTTTGGACAGCACACAAGGTCGAATAACGTCGGGCGTGGCATGCCATCATCACTTTTGGGCACACACACGGTCAAATACGTCAGGCGTGGCATGACATCACCACCTTGAACAGCACACACGGTCGAACACGTGGGGCGTTGCATCAATCACCGTCCTTGGGCATCACACACGATCAAACTAGTCGGGCGTGGCATGAATCACCGCCCTTGGATCGCACAAGGTCGAACGACGTGGGGGCGTGGCATGCCATCATTGCCTTTGGACAACACAACACGGTCAACGACGTCGGGCGTGGCATGCCATCATCGCCTTTGGGTAGCACATACGATCGAATCACATAGGGCATGGCATGCCATCATCGCCTTTGGGCAGCACAAATGGTCGAACGACGTCGGATGTGGCATGACATCACCGCCCTTGGACTGCACACACGGTCAAACAACATCGGGCCTGGCATGAAATCACCACCCTTTAACAGCACCACGGTCGGCAACATTTGGGCATGGCATGACATCACCTCCCTTGGACAGCACAACGGTCGAGAACATCGGGCGTTGCATGACATCACGCCATGAGATAGCACACACGGTCGAACGACGTCGGGCGTTGGCATGCCATCATCACTATTGGGATGCACACACGATTGGACGACATCGGGCGTGGCATGACATAACGCCCTCTGGCAGCACACACAGTCGGACTACGTCGGGCATGGCATGACATCACCTCCTTTGGACAGTACAGACGGTCGAACGACGTCGGGCGTGGCATGCCATCACGATCTTTGGGCAGCACCACGGTCAAACTACGTCGGGCGTGGCATGACATCACCCACCCTTGGATAGCACACACCGGTCGAACGACGTCGGGCGTGGCATGCCATCATCGCCTTCGCACAACACACACGGTCGAACGACGTCGGGCATGGCAGTCCATCATAGCCCTAGGACGTCAAACACGGTCGAACGATGTGGGGCGTGACTTGCCATCATCGCTTAGGGCAGCACAACACGGTCGAAGGACGTCGGACGTGGCATGCCATCATAGCCCTTGGATGACAAACATGGTCGAACAACGTTAGGCGTGACATGCCATCACCGCCTTTGGACAGCACACACGGTTGAATAACGTTGAATATGGCATGCCATCATCGTTTTGGGCGCACACACGGTCAAGCTACGGGTGTTGGCATGACATCACCGCTCTTGGACATCACACTTGGTCGGCAACGTCTGGTGTGGCATGCCATCACCTCTCTTTGCGTAGCACACACGGTTCAGACTACGTCAAGAGTGGCATGATATTAGTGCCCTTGGATAGAACACACGGTCGAACAACCTCGCACTTTGGAATGCAATCATCGCCTTTGGGCATCACTAACGGTCGGACGACGTCGGGCGTGTCATGACATCACCGCCCTTGGACTGCACACACGGTCAAACTATGTCGGTCGTGGCACGACATCACCACCCTTGAACAGCACACACGATAGGCAACGTCGGGCATGGCATGACATCACCTCCCTTGGATAGCACACACGGTCGACAACATCGGGCGTGGCATGACATCACCGCCTTTGGACAACACACATGGTCAAACGACGTTGGG
Source organism: Solanum neorickii (assembly GCA_027704865.1). Lineage (NCBI taxonomy): Eukaryota > Viridiplantae > Streptophyta > Magnoliopsida > Solanales > Solanaceae > Solanum > Solanum neorickii. Next base: position 196 of record JAKWJC010000008.1, on the reverse strand, counting down.
CGTGGAATGCCATCACCACCCTGGGACAGCAAACACGGTCGAACGATGTGGGGCGTGACATGCCATCATCGCCTTTGGGCAGCACACACCGTCGATCGACGTCGGACGTGGCATGCCATCATAGCCCTTAAATGACAAACATGGATGAACAACGTCAGGCATGACATGCCATCACCGCCTTTGGACAGCACACACG
>JAKWJC010000007.1:0-21089 GCA_027704865.1 Solanum neorickii | reverse complement strand
AGACCCGACGTCATCCGACTTTGTGTGATGTCCAAGGTCCATGATATCCAGCAACGCTTGATGTTATCCGACTTTGATTGTTGTCCAAGGGCAATAATTTCATGCAACGCGTAACTTGTCAGTGTATGTGTAGTACATGGGCGATGATGGTTTCCACGCCCGACGTCATTCGACCGTGTATGCTGTCAAAGGGCGATGATAACATGCCATGCCTGACGTCGTCTCACTGTGTGTCTTGTCAAAGGACAATGAAAAAATTCCATGCCCGATTTGTCTGACCATATGTGTTGTCCAAAGGCGATGATGACATTCCACACCCAACATAATCCGTTTGTGTGTGAAGTGCAAGGGGGATGATGGAATTCAACACCGTACAATATCCGACTGTGTGTGCTTTCAAGGGCTATGATGGCATGCCACGCCCGACTTCGTCTGATCGTGTGTGCTTTGCATGGTCTATGATTCCATGCCACCCCAGATGATATCCGACTGTGTGTATTGGCCAAGAGCTATGATGACCTGCCACGCTCGTTGTTGTCTTACCATGAGTACAATCCAAGGGCGATAATGGAATGCCACGCCCGACATTATTCATTGGTGTGTGTGAAACAAAAGTGATGATGGCATTGCCACAACCGACGTCGTCCAACATTATGTGTTGTCCAATTTTTATGATAACGTGCCTCCTGCGATGTCATATGATCATGTGTGCTGTCCAAAGTCTATGATTGCATTCCACGCCCGACGTCGTCCTACAGTGTGTGTTATCTAATGGCTACGCGGGCATGCCACATCCGAGTTCGATAGACCATGTGTGCTATCCAAGGACTATGATTGCATGCCACACCCGATGTCGTCCGATCAATTGTGCTGTCCTAGGGCTATGATGGCATGCCACGCCCGATGTCCAACAATGTGTGAAATCCAAGGTCCATGATATCATGTTGCGCCCGATGTCGTCCGCCCGTGTGTGTTGTCCTAGGTCTATGATGGCACACCACGTGCGACATCGTCCATGTGTGTGTGTAGTACAAGGGAGAATGATGGCATGACATGCCCGACGTCGTCCGATCGTGTGTGCTCTATTAGGGCTATGATGACCTGCCACACTCGAAGTAATCCAATTGTGTGTGTTGTCCAAGGGCTATGATAGAATGCCACGCCTGACGTTATCTGACGTTGTGTCTTTTCAATGGGCAATTATTGAATGCCACGCCTGATTTCATCGATCGTATGTGTTGACCAAGGGCGATGATGGCATACCACGCCGAACCTTTCTCGATCTTGTGTCAAGTTCAAGGGTAATGATCGAATTCGACGCCCAACAACTTATCACCATGTATGTTGTCCAAGGGCCATGATTGCATGCCATGTTCTACATCGTTCGACCGTGTGTGCTGTCCAAAAGCTTCACGGGCATGCCTCGCTCGATGTTTTCTGACCGTGTGTCCTGTCAAAGAGCAATGATGGCATGCCATGCCCGATGTCATCCGACCGTGTGTTCAGTCCAAGGAACATGATGGAATGCCATGCCTGACATCGTCCTTCGATGTGTGTAGTCCAAGGGCGATGATGGAATGTCATTCCCGACTTCGTTCGACCGTGTTTGTCATCCAAAAGTTATGATGACATGTCATACCCGACGTCATTCGACCTTGTGTGCTGTCCAAGGGCTACTTAGGCATGCCATGCTCAACATTGCCCGATCGTTTGTGCAGTCTTAGCGCGATAATGGCCTGCCACAACCGACGTCGTTTGACCGTGTATGATGTCCAAGGACCATGATGTCATGCCACATCCAACGTCGTCCTCATGTGTTTGCTTTCCAAAGGCGATGATGGCATGCCACACCTGACATCATCTGTCTATGTGTGCAGTCCAAGGGTGATGATGGAATGCCACGTCCGAGGTCGATCAACTGTGTGTGCTATCCAAGGGCTATGATGGCATGCCACGCACAATGTCGTCGGATCGTGTGTCCTGTCCAAGGGCAATGATGGCATGCCACGCCCGACGTCATCTGACCGTGTGTGCTGTCCAAGGGCTATGATGGCAGGCCACGCCCAATGTTGTCCGATCGTGTGTGTTGTCTTAGCGCTATGATGTCATGCCACGCAAGACATTGTCCGATCTTTTATACTATCCAAGTGCCATAATTGTATGCCAAGCCTAACCTCATCCGATCGTGTATGTTTTCCTTAGGGGATGATGGCATGCCACGCCTAACATCGTCCGTCTGTGTGTGCTGTCTAAGGGCAATGATGGCATGCCACGCCTGATGTCAACCGATTGTGTGGGTTGTTCAAGAGCTATGATGACATGCCATGCCCAAGGTCATCCAATTTTCATGTGTTATTCAAGAGCTATGATGGCATTCCACGCCCGACGTCGTTTGACCGTGTGTGGTTTCCAAGGGCTACGTGGGCATGCCAAGCTTGACTATGTTCGACCGTGTGTTCTTTCTAAGAGCGATAATGGCATTCCATGCTCGACGTAGTCCGATCGTGTGTGGTGTCCAAGGGCGAAAATGGCATACTAGGCCTGACGTCGTTCGACATTGTGTGTTGTCCAATGTCTACGCGGGTATTCCACGCTCGACATGGTCCGATCGTGTGTACTGTCCAAGGGCCATGATGGCATGCAACGCCCGATACCGTCCGACCATGTGTGCTGTCTAAGGTCTATAATTGTAGGACACGCCCAATGTCATCCTATCGTGTGTGCTGTCCTAGATATATAATTGCATGCCACACCCGACATTGTCCGAGTGTTTGCACTATCAAAGTGCCATGATGGCATGCCAATCCCGATCTCATCCAACCGTGTGTGTTTTCCTTAGGGGATTATGGCATGCAATGCGTGAAATTTTCAGTGTATGTGTGCAGTCCAAGGGATGTGATGGAATGCCACACCCGACATCAACAGATCGTGTGTGCTGTTCAAGAGCTATGATTACATGCCACACCAAATGGCTTCCAATCGTCTGTGTTATCCAAGGGCTATGATAGCATGCCACGCCCGACGTTATCCAACGGTGTGTGGTTTCCAAGGGCTACGTGGGCATGCCAAGCTTGACTTCGTTCAACCGTGTGTGGTTTCCAAGGGATACGTGGGCATGCCATGCTTGACTTCGTTCGACCGTGTGTGCTTTCCAAGAGCGATGATGGAGTACCACGCCCGACGTAGTCTTACCGTGTGTGCTATCCAAGGTCTATGATGTCATACGATTCCCGACGTCGTTCGACCGTGCGTGCTATCCAAGGGCAATAATGGGAAACCATGCCCTATGTAGTCCGACCTTGAATGTAGTAAAAGAGTTATGATGGCATGCCATGACAAATGTTGGCCGACAATATGTTTTTTCCAATGGCTGTTATGACATGCCACGCGTGATGTTGTTCGACCGTGTGTGCTGTCCAAGGGATACTCTAGAATTCCACGCCCAACATCGTCCGACCATGTGTGAATGCAAAGGCGATGATGGAATGCCACACACGACATTATCATGCAGTATGTGCTTTCTAAAGGAGATGATGGCATAAAACGCCCGACATATTCCATTTGTGTGTGGAGTTCAAGGGAGATAATGGCATGCCACGTCCGACATTGTTCGACCATGCATGCGGTCCAAGGGCCATAATGGCAAGACACGCCCTCTATCGTCCTACCAGATGTGTTTTCCAAGGTCTATGATGGCATGCTACGCCCAACGTCGTCTTACTGCGTGTGTAGACCAAGGGCGATGATGGAATGCCACGCCCGACATCGTCTAACTGTGTGTACTGTCCAAGGGCTACTTTGGCAATCCACGCCCGACGTCGTCCAAACGTATGTGCAGTCCAAGAGCGATGGTATGCCACGCCCAACGTCGTCTAACCGTTTGTGCTTTCCAAAGGGGATTATAGAATGCCAGGCCCAACATCATCCATGTGTGTGTGCAGTCCAAGGGCAATGATGGCATGCCACGCACGACGTCATTTTACCGTGGGTGCTTTCCAAAGGTGATGATTTCATGCAACGCCCGACATCGTCCATCTATGCGTGCATTCCAAAAGAGATGATGGAATGCCACACCCAACGTCGTCCTACCGTGTGTGCTGTCCAAGGGCTACTCTTGCATTCTACGCCCGACGTCGTATGACTGTGTGTGCAGTCCAAGGGCGATGATGGCATACCACGCCCGACGTCACTTGACCGTGTGTGCTTTTCAAGAATGGTGATTGCATGCCACGTCCGAGGTCGACCGATTGTGTGTTCTATCCAAGGGCTGTGACGACATGCCACACTTAATGTCATTGAACCGTGTGTGTTTTCCAAGGGCTATAATGGCATGCCACGCTTGACTTCGTCTGACCGTATATTATGTCCAAAGGCAACGCAGGCTTGCCATGCCTGACTTCGTTCGACTGTGTGTGCTGTCCAAAGGCGATGATGGCATGCCACGCTCGACGTTGTATGACCATGTGTACTGTCCAAGGGCGATGATGAAGTGCCACGCCTGAAATATTTCATTCGTGTGTGTTATACAAGAGCGATGATGGCATGATACCACCGATATAATCCGACAATATGTGTTGTCCAATGGCTATGATGACATGCCACGCCCGACATTGTCTGATCGTGTGTTTTGTCCATGAGCTATTATGGCATGTCACGCCTGACATCGTCTGACAGTGTGTGCTATCCATTGGCTACGCGAGCATGCCACACTAGACTTCGTCCGACCGTGTGTAGTGTCCATGGTCCGTGATTGCATGCCAGGCGTGACGTCGTCCGACTGTTTGTGATGTCCAAGGGCCATGATATCAAGCTACGCCTGATGTTATCCGACTATGTGTGGTATTCAAGGGCTATGATTGCATGCCATGGCAAACTTCATCCGTGTGTGTGCAGTACAAGGGAGATGATGACATGCCACAACCGACGTCATTCGACCGTGTGTGCTTTCTAGAGGCGATGATGACATGCCACGTTTGACGTAATCTGACCGTGTGTCTTGTCAAAGGGCAATGACGATATTCAACGCCCGATTTCGTTCGACCGTATGTGTTGTCCAGGGGCGATGATGACATGTCACACTCGACATACTCCGTTTGTGTGTGTAGTGCAAGGGGGACGATGGCATTCAACGCTAGACATCATTCGACCGTGTGTGCTGTTCAAGGGACATGATGGCATGCCACGCCTGACTTCGTCGGACCATGTGTTCTTTGCCTGGTCTATGATGTCATACCATGCCCTATGCCGTCCGACTGTGTATGTTGTCCAAGAGCTATAATGACCTGCCACGCCCAAAGTCGTCGTATCTTGTGTGTTGTCCAAGGGCTATGATGGCATGCCACTCCTGATGGCTTTCGATAGTGTGTTTTGTCAAAGGGCAATGATAGAATGTGTCACCCGATTTCGTCCGACCGTGTGTGTTGTCCAAGGTCTATGATGGCATGCAACGCCAGATGTCGTCCGTGTTTGTGTGCAATACAAGGGCGATGATGGCATGCCACGCCCGATGTCGTCCAACCGTGTGTCCTACAAAGGGCCATGATGGCATGCCACGCCTGACGTAGTCCTACTATGTGAGCTTTCCACGGAATACGCGGGCATGACACGTCCTGACTTCGTTCGACCGTTAATGATATCCAAGAAAGATGATGGCATGCCACGCTCGACAATGTTTGAACATGTGTGCTTTCAAAGGGCGATGTTGGCATGTCGCGCTTGATATTGTTTATTCGTGTGTGTAGTACAAGGGCAATGCTTGCATGCCACGATCGGTGGCTTTTAACTATGTGTGTTGTCCAATGGCTATGATGACATGCAACGCAAGATATCATTTGATTGTGTTTGCTTTTCAAGGGCTATGATTGCATGCCACGTCCAAGAGCTATGATGACCTGCCACGCCCGATGTTATCTTACCATGTGTACAATCCATGGCGATAATGGAATACCACGCCCAACTTTGTTCATTCGTATGTGTAATACAAAAGAGATGATGGCTTTGCCTTAACCGACTTCATTCGACATTATGTGTTGTCCAATTGCTAGGATGACGTACCTTTCGCGACGTCATCCAATCGTGTGTGGTGTCCAAATTCTATGATTGCATTCCACGCCCGACGTCGTCCAACAGTGTGTTTTATCTAATGGCTACGCGAGCATGCCACATCCGAGTTCGATCGACCGTGTGTGCTGTCCAAGGGCTATGATTGCATGCCACACCCGATGTCGTCCCATCATTTCTGTTGTCCAAGGTCAATGATGGCATGCCACGGCTGATGTCCAACTGTGTGTGAATTCCAAGTTCCATGATATCTAGTTGCACCCGATGCGTCCGCCCGTGTGTGTTGTCCTAGGGCTATGATGGCACACCACGTGCGACATCGTCCATGTGTGTGTGTAGTACAATGGTAATGATGGAATGACATGCCTGACATCGTCCGACTGTGTGTGTTGTTCAAGAGCTATGATAACCTACCACGCCTGATGTTGTCTGACCATGTGTACAGTCCAAGGGTGATAATGGAATTCCATTCCCGACATCGTTCATTCGTGTGTGTAGTACAAAAGAGATGATGTCATTGCCACAACCGACGTCGTCCGACAATATGTGTTGTCCAATTGCTATGATGATGTGCCACGCCCGACGTCATCGGATCGTGTGTGCTATCCAAAGTCTATGATTGCATTTCACACGCGTCGTGGTCTTACAGTGTGTGTTATCCAATGGCTATGCAGGCATGACATATCCGACATCGTCCAATTGCGTGTGTTGTCCAAGGGCCATGATGGCATGCCACTCCTGATGGCTTTCGATAGTGTGTTTTGTCAAAGGGCAATGATAGAATGTGTCACCCGATTTCGTCCGACCGTGTGTGTTGTCCAAGGACTATGATGGAATGCAACGCCAGATGTCGTCCGTGTTTGTGTGCAATACAAGGGCGATGATGGCATGCCATGCCCAATGTCGTCCAACCGTGTGTCCTACAAAGGGCCATGATGGCATGCCACGCCTGACGTAGTCCTACTATGTGAGCTTTCCACGTAATACGCGGGCATGACACGTCCTGACTTCGTTCGACCGTTAATGATATCCAAGAAAGATGATGGCATGCCACGCTCGACAATGTTTGAACATGTGTGCTTTCAAAGGGCGATGTTGGCATGTCGCGCTTGATATTGTTTATTCGTGTGTGTAGTTCAAAGGCAATTCTTGCATGCCACGATCGGTGGCTTTTAACTATGTGTGTTGTCCAATGGCTATGATGACATGCAACGCAAGATATCATTTGATTGTGTTTGCTTTTCAAGGGCTATGATTGCATGCCACGTCCAAGAGCTATGATGACCTGCCACGCCCGATGTTGTCTTACCATGTGTACAATCCATGGGCGATAATGGAATGCCACGCCCAACTTTGTTCATTCGTATGTGTAATACAAAAGAGATGATGGCTTTGCCTTAACCGACTTCATTCGACATTATGTGTTGTCCAATTGCTAGGATGACGTACCTTTCGCGACGTCATCCGATCGTGTGTGGTGTCCAAATTCTATGATTGCATTCCACGCCCGACGTCGTCCAACAGTGTGTTTTATCTAATGGCTACGCGAGCATGCCACATCCGAGTTCGATCGACCGTGTGTGCTGTCCAAGGGCTATGATTGCATGCCACACCCGATGTCGTCCGATCATTTCTGTTGTCCAAGGTCAATGATGGCATGCCACGCCTGATGTCCAACTGTGTGTGAATTCCAAGTTCCATGATATCAAGTTGCACCCGATGCGTCCGGCCGTGTGTGTTGTCCTAGGGCTATGATGGCACACCACGTGCGACATCGTCCATGTGTGTGTGTAGTACAAGGGTAATGATGGAATGACATGCCTGACATCGTCCGACTGTGTGTGTTGTCCAAGAGCTATGATAACCTACCACGCCTGATGTTGTCTGACCATGTGTACAGTCCAAGGGTGATTACGGAATTCCATTCCCGACATCGTTCATTCGTGTGTGTAGTAAAAAAGAGATGATGTCATTGCCACAACCGACGTCGTCCGACAATATGTGTTGTCCAATTGCTATGATGATGTGCCACGCCCGACGTCATCGTATCGTGTGTGCTATCCAAAGTCTATGATTGCATTTCACACGCGTCGTGGTCTTACAGTGTGTGTTATCCAATGGCTATGCAGGCATGACATATTCGGCATCGTCCAATTGCGTGTGCTGTCCAAGGCCATGACGGCATGCCACACCCGATGTCGTCCGATCATCTGTGATGTCCGAGGGCTAGTATGGTATGCCATGCCCGATGTCCGACTCTATATGAATTCCAAGGTCCATAATATTAAGCTATGCCCGACGTCGTCCGGCCTTGAGTGTTGTCCAAGGCCTTTGATGGCATGCCATGCGCGACATTGTCCGTGTGCGTGTATAGTACAGGGCGATGATGGCATGCCATGCCCTACGTCGTCCGACCTTGTGTGCTGTCTTAGGGGTATGATGACCTGCCACACCCAAAGTCGTCCATTTATGTGTGTTATCCAAGGGCAATGATAGCATGCCACGCCTGACGTGCTCTGACGTTTTTTCTTTTCAAAGGGTAATGATGTTATTCCAAGCTTGATTTGATCCGACCATATGTGTTGTCCAAGGGTGATGATGGCATGCCACATAGAACATTGCCCGTTCGTGTGTGAAGTCCAATGGTGATGATGGAATTCAATGCCCGACATCGTCCTACCGTGTCTGTTGTCCAAGGGCCATGATGGCATGCAATGTTCTACGTCGTCCGACCGTGTGTGGTGTCCAACGGCTACGCGGGCATGCCACACTCAACGTCATCTAATCGTGTGTACTTTCCAAGGGCCACAATGACATGTCCCGCATGATGTTGTTCGACCATGTGTGTTGTCCAAGGGATACTCTGGCATTCCACGCCCAACGTCGTCCGACCATGTGTGAATGCAATGGCGATGATGGCATGCCACACACGACATCATCATGCAGTATATGGTTTCTAAAGGCGATGATGGCATAAAATGCCTGACATATTCCATTTGTGTTAGAAGTCCAAGCGAGATAATGGCATGCCACGTTTGAAATTGTCCAACCATGCATGCGGTCCAAGGGCCATAATGGCAAGACACACCTTCTATTGTTCGACCAAATGTGTTTTCCAAGGTCTATGATGGCATGCTACGCCCAACGTCATCTTATTGCGTATGCAGACCAAGGGCGGTGATGGAATGCAACGCCTGACATCGTCTAACTGTTTGTGCTTTCCAAGGGCTACTTTGGCATATCACGCTCGACGTTGTCCAAATGTATGTGCAGTTCAAGGGCGATGGTATGCCACGCCCAATGTCGTCTGACCATGTGTGCTTTCCAAAGGGGATTATAGAATGCAAGGCCCAACATAGTCAATCTGTGTGTGCAGTCCAAGGGCGATGATAGCATACCAAGCCCGACGTCGTCTTACCGTGTGTTCTTTTGAAATGCGATGATGGTACCCCACGCCCGACATCGTCCATCTATGCGTGTTGTCCAAAAGAGATGATGGAATGCCACACCCGATGTCGTCCAACCGTGTGTGCAATCCAAGGGCTACTTTGGCATTCTACGCCCGACGTCGTGCAATCATGTGTGCATTCTAAGGGCGAAGATGGCATACCACGCCAGACGTTATTTGACCGTGTGTTCTTTCCAAGAATAGTGATGACATGCCACGTCCGAGGTCGAGCGATTGTGTGTTCTATCCAAGGGCTATGACGACATGCCATAGTTAATGTCATTCAACTGTGTGTGTTGTCCAAGGGCTATGATGGCATGCCACGCTCGATGTCGTACGACCCTATATTATGTCCTAAGGCAACGCAGGCTTGCCATGCATGACTTTGTTCGACCATGTGTGCTGTCCAAAGGCGATGATGGCATGCCACGCTCGATGTTGTCTGACCATGTGTACTTTCCAAGGGAGATGATGGAGTGCCACGCCCGAAATATTTCATTCGTGTGTGCTATACAAGAGCGATGATGGCATTCCACCACCGATATCGTCCGACGTTATGTGTTGTCCAATGGCTATGATTACATGCCACGCCCGACATTGTCCGATCCTGTGTTCTGTCCAAGAGCTATGATGGCATGCCACGCCAGACGTCGTCTGACAGTGTGTGCTATTTATTGGCTACGCGAGCATGCCACACTAGACTTCGTCCGACCATGTGTAGTGTCCAAGATCCAAGATTGCATGCCAAGCCTTACGTCGTCCGATTGTTTGTGATGTCCTAGGGCCATGATATCAAGCTACACCTGATGTTATATGACTGTGTGTGGTATCAAACGGCTATGATTGCATGCCACGACCAACTTCGTCGTTGTGTGTGCAGTACAAGGGAGATGATGGCATGCCACACCCGACATCGTTCGACCGTGTGTGCTTTCCTGAGGCGATGATGACATGCCACGTCTGACTTAATCTTACCGTGTCTCTTGTCAAAGGGCAATGACGGTATTCCACGCCCAATTTCATCCAACCATATGTGTTTTCTAGGGGTGATAATGACATGGCACACTCGACAAACTCCATTTGTGTGTGAAGTGCAAGGGGGATGATGGCATTGCACGCCCGACATCATCCGGCCGTGTGTGCTGTTCAAGGTCCCTGATGGCATGCCACGCCCAACTTCGTCGGACCGTGTGTGCTTTGCATGGTCTATGATTTCAGACCATTCCCGATGTCGTCCGACTGTGTGTGTTGTCCATGAGCTATGATGACTTGCCACGCCCAGCGTCGTCCAATCTTGTGTGTTGTCCAAGGGTTATGATTGCATGCCACTACAGACGCCGTTCGATAGTGTGTCTTGTCAATGGGCCATGATTGAATGTCACACCCTATTTCGTCCGACAGTGTGTGTTTTCCAAGGTCTATGATGGCATGCAATGCCAGAAATAGTCCGTGTTTGTGTGCAATACTAAGGCGATGATGGCATTCCACGCCCGATGTCGTCCAACCGTGTGTCCTATCCAAGGGCCACGATAGCATGCCATGCCTGACGTCGTCCGACTGTGTGAGCTTTCCAAGGAATACGCGGGCATGACACAACCTGACTTCGTTCGACCGTTAATGATATCCAAGAGCGATGATGGCATGCCACGCTTGACAAAGTTCGAACATGTGTTCTTTCCAAGGGAGATGATGGAATGTCGCACTCGATATTGTTCATTCGTGTGTGTAGTACTATAGCAAACCTGGCATGCCATGACCGGTGGCTTTTAACTGTGTGTGTTGTCCGATGTCTATGATGACATGCAACGCAAGATATTGTTCTATCGTGTTTGCTTTTCAAGGGCTATAATTGCATGCCACGCCCAACGTAATCCGACAGTGTGTGTTGTCAAATGGCTATGCATGCATTCCACACCTGACGTAGTCCTACAGTGTGTGTTATTTATTTCTACACGGGCATGACACATCCGACGTCGTTCGACCGTGTGTGCTATCCAAGGCCATGATGGCATGCCACGCTCGACGTAGTCCGATCGTGTGTGTTGTCCAAGGGCTATGATGGTATGCCATGCCCGATGTCCGACTCTATTTTAATTCCAAGGTCCATGATATGAAGCTACGCCCGACGTCATTCTGCCGTGAGTGTTGTCCAACGTCTTTGATGGCATGCCACGCACGACATCAAACATGTGTGTGTAGCACAAGGGTGATGATGGCATGTTATACCTAACTTTGTTCGACCGTGTGTGTCATCGAATGTATATGATGACATGACATGCCCGACGTTGTCCGACAGTGTTGCTGTCCAAGGGCTCTGATGGAAGCCGTGCCCGTCGTCCTCCGTTCTTGTGTGTTGTCCAAGGTCAACTCAGGCATGACACGCTCGACGTTGCCCGATCGTGTGTGCAGTCTAAGGGTGATAATGGCATGCCACACCCGACATCGTGTGACCGTGTATGTTGTGCAAGGGCCATGATGTCATGCCACGTCTAACTTCGACTCATGTGTGTTCTTTCAAAAGGCGATGACGGCATGCCACACCGGACATAATCTGTCTATGTTGCAATCCAAGGGTGATGACAAATGCCACGTCCGAGGTCGATCGACCGTGTGTGCTGTCCAAGGGCTATGATTTCATGCCACGTACAACGTCGTCCAACCATGTGTATTATCGAAGGTCTACGCTGGCATGCCACTTAAAACAATGTTCAACCGTGTTTGTTGCCCAAGGGCGATGATGGCATGTTATGCCCGACGTTGTCTAACCATTTGTACTGTCCACGGGCGATGATAGAAAGCCACGCCCAACATCGTTCATTCGTATGTGCTATATAAGAGTAATTATGGCATGCCAAGCCTGACGTTATCAAACCGTTTGTGCTTTCAAAGGTCCGTGATGGTATACCACGCCCGATGTCGTTCGATCGTGTGCGCTTTCGAATGGTTATGATGGCATGCCATGCAAACATCATCCGTCTGTGTGTGAAGTCTAAGGAATAGAAAAAGATGTCACACCTGACGTTATTCGACTTTGTGTCCTAACCAAAGGTCATGATGGCATGCTACGCCCGATGTCGGGCGACCTTTTGTGTTTTCCAAGGACTTTTATGGCTTGTCACGCCTGCTGTCATTCGAGAGAATGCTATCCAAAGGCTACGTGGGCGTGCAATTCCCAACTTCATCCGATCTTTGTGTTTTCGAAAGCGATAATGGCATGCCATGCCAAATTTTGTCCGTTTGTCTGTGTGGTAAAAGAGCAATGATGGAATTCCACGCCAGACGTCGTCCGATCTTGTGTACTATCCAAAGGCAAGGATTGTTTGCCACGCCCGACGTCGTCCAATTGTGTGTAGTTAAGTACCATGACAACATGCCATGCCTAACATCGTCTGTCCGTGAGTGTAGTCTTAGGGCTATGATCGCATGCCATACACGAGTTCGTCCAACCGTGTGTGTTGTCCAAGGGATATGATGAAATGCCATGCCCGACGTCATCCGACTATGTGTGCTGCCGAATGGCTTTTATGTAAGCCTCACCAGACGTCGTCTAACCGTATGCATTATCTAAGGGTTACTTTGGCAAGACACGCATGATGTTTTCCGTGTGTGTGTGAAGTCTAAGAGCGATAATGACATGCCACACCCGACATCGTCTAACTGTGTGTGATGTCTAAGGGCCATGATGGCATGCCATGCCCGACGTCACCTGACTGTGTGTTCTTTCTAAAGGCGATGATGGCATGCCACATCTTACACCATCTATCTATGTGTGCAGTCCAAGGGCGATGATGGCATGCCACGCCAGAGGTTGATCGACTGTGTGTGCTATCCCAGGGCTATACTGACATGCCATGCCTAAAGTCGTTCAACTCTGAGTGTTGTCCAAGGGCTATGATGGCATGCGACGCACGATGTCGTCCGACCGTGTGTGCTGTCCAAGGGCGATTATGGCATGCCACGACTGACGTTTCCCAACCATGTGTACTATCCACGGGCGATGATGGAATTCCACGACCGACATTATTCATTCGTGTGTTCATTACAAGAGTGGTGATAGCATATTCAAATCCTTACGTAGTCTTACCCTGTGTGCTTTCCAAAGATGATAATTGCATGGCACGCGTGACATCATTCGTCTCTGTGTGCACTTTAAGGGTAATGATAGCATGTCACGCCCTTCGGCGACCTACCGAGTGTATTGTTCAAGGGCTATGATGACATGCCACGCCTAACATCGTCCAACCGTGTGTGTTGTCCAAGGTCTATGATGGCATGCCACGCCCGACGTCATCCGACCGTTTTTACTTTCCAAGGGCCATGATGGCATACCATGCCCGACGTCGTCCAACCGTGTGTGTTTTCCAGTGGAAATGACAGCATTCCGCGCCCAACATTGTCCTTCTGTGTGTGCAGTCTAAGGGATAGAAAGGCATGCCACACAAGACGTTGTCTGACTGTGTGTCCTGTCCAAGGGTCATGATAGCATGCCATGCCCGATGTCGTCCGACCGTTTGTGTTGTATAAGGACTTTGATGGCATGTCATGCCCACCGTTGTCCAACCGTGTGTGCTGTCCAAAGTCTATGCGGGCATGCAACGCCCGTCTGCCTTCGACCTTTGTTTTACCAATGGCGATATGGCATGCCATGCTTACATTTGTCCATTCGTGTAATCGATAAAATGCGATTATGGCACGTCATGCCCGATGTCTTTCATCTGTATGTGTTGTGAGAGTGCAACGCAGGCATACCACTCCCAACGTTGTCCGATCGTATGTGTTGTCCAAGTGTTATGATGGCAGTCCACGCCCGATGTTTTCCGATCGTCTATGCTGTCTTGGAGCAATGATGGCATGCTACGCCCAATGTCCCTCGACCGTGTATTCCATCTAAGGACCATGATGGCATGCCATGCCTAACATCACCCATCGATGTGTGCAGACCAAGAGCGATGATGGTATGTCATACCTTACTTTGTTCGATCGTGTGTGTCATCGAATGTATATGATGACATGACATGCCCGACATCATCCGACAGTGTTGCTGCCCAACGGCTCTGATGGAAGCTGTGCCCGTCGTCCTCCGTTCTTGTGTGCTGTCCAAGGTCTACTCAGGCATGACACGCTCGACGTTGCCCGATCGTGTGTGCAGTCTAAGGGTGATAATGGCATGCCACACCCGACGTCGTCTGACCGTGTAGGTTGTGCAAGGGCCATGATGTCATGCCACGTCTGACTTCATTCTCATATGTGTGCTTTCAAAAGGCGATGACGACATGCCACACCCGACATAATCTGTCTATGTTGCAATCCAAGGGTGATGACAAAATGCCACGTCTGAGGTCGATCGACCGTGTGTGATGTCCAAGGGCTATGATTTCATGCCACGCACAACGTCGTCCAACCATGTGTATTGTCGAAGGTCTACGCTGGCATGCCACTTAAAACATTGTTCAACCGTGTTTGTTGCCCAAGGGGGATGATGGCATGTTATGCCCGACGTTGTCTAACCATTTGTACTGTCCACGGGCGATGATGGAAAGCCAGGCCCAACATCGTTCATTCGTATGTGCTGTATAAGAGTGATTATGGCATGCCAAGCTTGACTTCGTCGGACCCTGTTGCTTTCCAAAGGTTATGATGGCATGCCACGCCTAACGTCATCTGTCTCTATGTAAAGTCCAAGAGCGACGATACATGCTACCTTCGACGACGATCAATCGTGTGTGCTGTCCTAGGGCTACGATGACATGCCACTCCCAACATGATTTAACCGTGTGTGTTTTCCAAGGGCTATGATGGCATGGCATGCTCGACGTCGTCCGACTGTATGTGCTGTCCAAGGGCTACGAAGTCATGCCACACCCGACTTTTTTCGACCGTGTGTGCTGTCCAAAGGTGATAATGGCATGCCACGCTCGATGTCTTTTATTCGTGTGTTTATTACAAGAGAGATGATGGCATGTCATTTGACATTGTGTGTTTTCCAATGTCTATGATAACATGACACACCCGATGTCGCCCGACCGTGTGTGCTTTCTAAGGGATATGATGGCATGCTATGCCCGATGTCGTCCGAGAGTGTGTGCAGTCCATTAGCTACGCGTACATGCCACACCCAACATCGTTTGACCATGTGTGTTGTACAAAGGCCATGATGGCATGCCACGCCCGACGTTGTACGATCGTGTGTGTTGTCCACCAACTATGATGGCATGTGGCGCCCGATGTGGAACGATTGTATGTGATGTCCCAGGGCTATAATATTAAGCTAAACTTGATGTCGTCTGACAGTATGTGTTATCTAATGTCTATGATGGTATGTAACGCCTGACGTCGTCTTTCTGTATGCAGTACAAGGGTAATGATAGAATGCCACGCCTGATGTCGTTCGACCGTCTGTGCTGTCTAAGAGCTATGATTACCTACCATGCTCGAAGTTCTTCAATCGTGTGTTCTATCTAAGGGCTATGATGGCATGCCATACCCAAAGTCGTTCGAACGTGTGTCTTGTCAAAGGCAATGGTGAAATGCAACGACCAATTTCGTCCAACCGTATGTGTAGTCCAAGGGCGATGATTACATGCCACACCCGTCATAATCTGTTAGTTTGTGCAGTCCAAGGGCAATTATGGCGTTCAATGCCCGACATCGTTCGACCGTGTGTACTGTCCAAGGGCCATAATGTCATGCCACGCCTAAAGTCGTTCAACCGTTTGTGCTTTCCAAGGGCTATGATGTTAGGACACGACCAAAGTCGTCCGACTGTGTGTGTTGTCCAAGAGCTATGATGACCTGCCACACTCGATGTTGTGTTATCATGTGTACAATCCAAGGGAGATAATGGAATGCCACGCCTGACATTGTTCATTCGTGTGTGTAATACAAAAGAGATGATGGCATTGCCACAACTGACGTCGTCCGAAATTATGTGTTGTCCAATTGCTATGATAACGTGCCTCCTGCGACGTCATCTTATCGTGT
This sequence comes from Solanum neorickii, assembly GCA_027704865.1. Classification (NCBI taxonomy): domain Eukaryota; kingdom Viridiplantae; phylum Streptophyta; class Magnoliopsida; order Solanales; family Solanaceae; genus Solanum; species Solanum neorickii. Next base: position 4,600 of record JAKWJC010000007.1, on the reverse strand, counting down.
GTGCTGTCCAAAGTCTATGATTGCATTCCACGCCTGATGTCGTCCTACAGTGAGTGTTATCTAATGGCTACGCGGGCATGCCACATCCGAGTTCGATCGACCGTGTGTGCTGTCCAAGGGCTATGATTGCATGCCACACCCGATGTCATCCGATCAATTTTGTTGTCCAAGGGCTATGATGGCATGCCACGCCCGAGGTCCAACTATGGGTGAATTCCAAGGTCCATGATATCAAGTTGCGCGCGATGTCATCCGGCTGTGTGTGTTGTCCTAGGGCTATGATGGCACACCGCGTGCGACATCTTCCATGTGTGTGTGTAGTACAAGGGGAATGATGGCATGACATACCCGATGTCGTCCGACCGTGTGTGCTCTCTTAGGGCTATGATGACCTGCCACACCCGAAGTCGTCCAATTGTATGTGCTGTCCATGGGCTATGATAGCATGCAACGCCTGACGTGCTCTAACGTTGTATCTTCTCAATGGGCAATTATTGAATGCCACGCCTGATTTCATCGATCGTATGTGTTGTCCAAGGGCGATGATGGCATACCACCCTGAACCTTTCTTGTTCTTGTGAGAAGTTTGAGGGTAATGATCGAATTCAATACCCAACAACTAATCACCATGTATGTTGTCCAAGGGCCATGATTGCATGCCATGTTCTACATCGTTCGACCGTGTGTGCTGACCAACAGCTTCGCGGGCATGTCTTGCTCGACGTCATCTAACCGTGTGTCCCGTCAAAGAGCAATGATGGCATGCCATGCGCGATGTCGTCCGACCGTGTGTTCCGTCCAAGGAACATGATGGAATGCCATGCCTGGCATCGTCCATCATTGTGTGCAGTCCAAGGGCAATGATAGAATGTCATACCCGACTTCGTTCGACCGTGTGTGTCATCCCAAAAATATGATAACATGTCTTGCCTGACGTCGTCCGACCTTGTTTGCGATCCAAGGGCTACAAAGGCATGCCATGCTAAACGTTGCCCCATCGTTTGTGGTGTCTAAGCGTGATAATGGCATGCCACAACCGACATCGTTTGACCGTGTATGATGTCCAAGGACCATGATGTTATGCCACATCCAACGTCGTCCTCATGTGTGTGCTTTCCAAAAGCGATGATGGCATGCCACACCCGACATCATCTGTCTATGTGAGCATTCCAAGGGTGATGATGGCATGCCACGTCCGAGGTCGATCAACCGTATATGTTCTCCAAGGTCTACTCTTGAATTCTACTCCCAACGTCGCCCGCCCGTGTGTGTGCTGTCCAAGGGCGATGATGTCATGCCACACCAATCGTCGTTTGACCGTGCGTTCATTCCAAAGGCAACGATGGCATTCCACGCCTGACATCGTCCATCTGTGTTGTCCAAGGGTGATGATGGCATTCCACGTCCATGGTCGACATATTATGTTTGCTATCCAAGGGCTATGATGACTTGCCACACTTAACGTCATTCAACCGTGTGCGCTGTCCAAGGGCTATGATGGCATGCCACGCACGACATCGTTTGCTCGTGTGTGTTGTTTAAGGGCTACGCAGGCATTCCACGCCCGACGTCGTTCAACTATTTGTGTTGTCCAAAGGCGATGAGGGCAAGCCACGCTCGACATCGTCCATCTGTGTGTGCAGTCCAAGAGAGATGATGGAATGCCATGCCTGACATCGTTCATTCTTGTGTGCAGTACAAGAGTGATGATAGCATGCCAAGACTGATGTCGTCCGACATTATGTGTTCTCCAATGACTATGATGACATTCAATGTGCGATGTTGTTCGACCATGTGTGCTGTCCAAGGGCTACTCTGGAATTCCACGCCCGACATCGTCCAACCATCTTTGCTGTCCAAGGGTGATAATAACATGCCACGCCCGATATCGTCATACAGTATGTGCCTTCTAAAGGTGATGATGGCATGCCACGCCCGACATAAGCCATCTTTGTTTGGAGTCCTAGAACGATGATGTCATGCCACGTCCGACATGGGCCGACTGTGAATGCAGTTCAAGGGCCATAAAAGCAAGCCACACCGTTTGTTGTCCGACAATATGTATTTTCCAAGGTCTATGATAGCATGCTATTCATGAAGATGTACGAGTGCGTGTGCAGTCCAAGGGCGATGATTGTATCCCACGTCCGACGTCGTTTGACTATGTGTGTTTCCAAAGGCGATGATGGAATGCGAGGCCCAACATCGTCCATCTGTGTGTGCAGTCCAAGGGTAGTGATGGCATGCCACGCCCGACGTCGTCTTATAGTGTGTGCTTTTCAAAGGCGATGATGGCATGCCACGCCCAACATCTTACATCAGTGTGTGTAGTCCAAGGGAGATGATGGAATGCCACTCCCGATGTCGTCCGACCGTGTTGCTGTGCAAGGGCTACTCTAGCATTCTACGCCCGATGTCAATCGACCATGTGTGCAGTCCAAGGGCAATGATGGCGTGCCACGTCTGAGGTCGACCGATTGTGTGTGCTATCCAAGGGCTATGATGACATGCCACTCTCAATGTCATTCAACTGTGTGTGCTTATCAAGTGCTATGATGGCATGCCACACTTGACGTCGTCCGAGCGTGTATGTTGTCCAAGGGCTACGGAATTATTTCATGCCCGACTTTGTTCGACCGTGTGTGATTTCCAAAGGCGATAATAATATGCCACGCCCTACATTGTCCGACCTTGTGTAATGTTAAAGTTCGATGATGGAGTGCCACGCCCAAAATTTTTGATTCGTGTGTGCAGTACAAGAGCAATGATGGCATGTCACGACCGATATCATCCTACATTATGTGTTTGTCAAATGGCTATGATGACATGCCAAGCTCGACATTGTCGGACCGTGTCTGTTGTCCAAGAGCTATGATGGCATACCACGCCCAACATTGCCTGACAGTGTGTGCTGTCCATTGGATACGCGAGCATGCCACACCTAACGTCGTCCGACCGTGTGTGTTGTCCTGGGACCATGATGGCATGCCACGCCCGACTTCATCCCGACCATGTGTACTTTCCAAGGGCTATGATGTCATGACATGACCGACGTCGTTTGACCATATGTGCTATCCCATGGCCTTTGTAGGATGCCATGTTCGACGTCGTCTGACCTTTTGTGCTGTCCAAAGGCTTTGATTACATGTCACGACCAAGTCATCCGACCGTGTGTGTTGTCGAAGGGGTACATGGGCATGCAATAATCGATTTTGTCTGGTCGTGTGTGTTGTCCAAGAGACATAATGGCATGCCACGCCCGACGTCATCGGACCGTGTATGCTACCCAAAGGCTACCCAGGCATTCCATGCCCGACATTGTTCTACCGTGTGTGCTGTCTAAAGGCGATGATGGCATGCAACGCTGGACGTTGTCCGACCATGTGTACTATCCAAGAGCAATGATGGAGTGCCACGCCCGAAATATTTCATTCGTATGTGCTGTACCAGAGCGATGATGGCATGTCACGACCGATATCGTCTGACATTATGTGTTGTCCAATGGCTATGATGAACTGCCACGCAAGATGTTGTCCGACCGTGTGTTGTGTCCAAATGTTATGATGGCATGCCACGCCCGACGTCGTGTGACAGTGTGTGTTGTCCATTGGCTATGTGAGCATGCCACGCTCAATTTCGTCCGACTATGTGTGTTGTCCAAGGTCCATGAGTAAATGCAAGACCCGACGTCATCCGACTTTGTGTGATGTCCAAGGTCCATGATATCCAGCAACGCTTGATGTTATCCGACTTTGATTGTTGTCCAAGGGCATAATTTCATGCAACGCGTAACTTGTCAGTGTATGTGTAGTACATGGGCGATGATGGTTTCCACGCCCGACGTCATTCGACCGTGTATGCTGTCAAAGGGCGATGATAACATGCCATGCCTGACGTCGTCTCACTGTGTGTCTTGTCAAAGGACAATGACAAAATTCCATGCCCGATTTGTCCGACCGTATGTGTTGTCCAAAGGCGATGATGACATTCCACACCCAACATAATCCGTTTGTGTGTGAAGTGCAAGGGGGATGATGGAATTCAACACCGGACAATATCCGACTGTGTGTGCTTTCAAGGGCTATGATGGCATGCCACGCCCGACTTCGTCTGACCGTGTGTGCTTTGCATGGTCTATGATTCCATGCCACCCCCGATGATATCCGACTGTGTGTGTTGGCCAAGAGCTATGATGACCTGCCACGCTCGTTGTTGTCTTACCATGAGTACAATCCAAGAGCGATAATGGAATGCCACGCCCGACATTATTCATTGGTGTGTGTAAAACAAAAGTGATGATGGCATTGCCACAACCGACGTCGTCCAACATTATGTGTTGTCCAATTTCTATGATAACGTGCCTCCTGCGATGTCATATGATCATGTGTGCTGTCCAAAGTCTATGATTGCATTCCACGCCCGACGTCGTCCTACAGTGTGTGTTATCTAATGGCTACGCGGGCATGATACATCCGAGTTCGATAGACCATGTGTGCTATCCAAGGACTATGATTGCATGCCACACCCGATGTCGTCCGATCAATTGTGCTGTCCTAGGGCTATGATGGCATGCCACGCCCGATGTCCAACAATGTGTGAA
>JAKWJC010000006.1:0-31845 GCA_027704865.1 Solanum neorickii | reverse complement strand
CCTTGTGTGCTGCCTAAGGGCGATGATGGCATGGCACACGCGATGTCATCTGACCATCTATGTTGTCCAAGGGCAATGATGGCATACCACGCCCGACGTCATCCGACCCAATGTATGTTGTCCAAGGGAGATGATAACATGTCATGCCCAACGTTGTCCGATCGTGTATGCTTCAAGTGCGATGATGGCATGCCACGGTCGACATCATCTGACATTGTGTGTTGTCCAAGGGAAATGTTGGCAGGCCATGCCGGACGTCGCCCGACCTTGTTTATGATGTCGAAGGGAGATGATTGCATGCCACTCCCGACTTTGTCTAACCGTGTGTTCAATCCAAAGACAATGATGGCATGCCACGCCGGCCATCGTCCGACAGTGTATGTTGTATAAGGGCGATGATAGCATGCTATCCCCGACTTTGTTCGATCGTATGTGCTGCACAATGGCCATGATGGCATGCCACGCCCGACGTAGTCGGGTAGTGTATGTTGTCCAAGGGCGATGATGGCATGCCACCCCCGACGTTATCCGACAATATTTGCTTCTCAAGGGACATGATGTCATGCCACAGCCGATGTAGTCCGATCATGTGTGATGTCCAAGAGCGATGATTGCATGCAATGCCCAACGTCGCATGATTGTTTATGTTCTCCATGGGTGCTGATGGCATACAACGCCCAACGTCGTCCTACCGTGTGTGCTGTAGAAGAGACATTTTTGCAAGCCACGCGTGACATCGTCCGACAGTGTGTCCTTCCCAAGGGCGATGATTGCATGCGATGCTCGACATTTTCCAACCGTGCTGCCCTAAGGAAATGATGGCATGCCACGCCCGACGTCATCCGACCATGTGTGCTGCTCAAGAGCAATGATGGCATGTGAGTTCAACGTCGTTTGTGTGTGTGTCACAAGGACGATAATGGCATGCCACGCCCAACATCATGCGATCGTATGTGTTTCCCAATGGCCATGATGGCATGCCATGCCTAATGTCATCCGATTGTGTGTGCTGTCCGAGGGAGATGAAAAAATGCCACACACAAAATCATCCTATAGTGTATGCTTTCCCAGGGTGATGGTGGCATGCCACGCCCGATTTTGTTCGACATTGTGTGCATTCCAAGGTTGATGATGGCATTGCCACGGCCGGAGTCGTCTGACCGTATGTGCTACCAAAGGGCTATGATGGCATGCCACGCCTGACTTATTCCAATTGTGTGTGATGTCTAACGGTAATAATTGCATGCCACGCCCGATGTAGTCCATCCTTCTTTGCCGTCCAAAGAAAAAAATGTCATGCATAGCCCAACGTCATCCGACCGTGAGTGATTCCCAACCGCGATGATGGTATGTAACACCCGATGTCATCCGACTTTGTAACCTGCCCAATGTCCACGTTGGCATGCCACTCTCGATGTCGTCCAACTTATTGTGCATTCCAACAGCCATGCCAGCATGCCACGCTAGAGGTCGTTAATCCGTGTGTGCTGACAAAGGAAGATGATAACATGCCACGCCCGACGTTGTACGAACATTTGTGTTGTCCAAGGGAAATGATGGCATGCAACGCCCGACGTTGTCCGACTGTATCTGCTTCTCAAGGGCAATGACAGCATTTAACGCCCGACTTCGTTCGACCGTGTGTGCTGCCCAAGGGAGATGATGGCATTGCACGCCCACATCATTCAACTGTCTATGATGTCCAAGGGAGATGATGGCATGCCATGCCCAACGTCATTTTCCCTTGTTTGTAGTCCAAAGTCAATGATGCCATTCCACGTCAACATTGTTTGACCGTGGGTGCTATCCAAAGGCGATGCATGTCATGGCCGACGTCATTGGACTGGTGTGTCATCATCCCACCGTGCATGCTGTCCAAGTACAATGATGGAATGCCACTTCTGACGTCGTTCGACTTGTATATTTTCAAAGGGAAATTATTTCATGCCATGAACAATATCGTCCGTCAGAGTGTGCTTTCAAAGGGCAATGATGGAATGTCACACCCGACGTTGTCCGATCGTGTATGTTGTCCAAGGGAGAAGATGGCATGCCTTGCCTGACACCGTCCGAGAGTGTGCAACCCAAGGACCATGAAGGCATGCCACACGTGATGTAGTCAGAATGTATGTTCTATCTAAGAGGGATGATAATATGCCACGCCCGAGTTATTTTGACCGTGTATGTTGTCCAAGTGTGATGATGGCATGCCATGCCCGACTTCGTCTGACCGTGTGTGCTTTCCAAGGGTTACGATGGAATTCCTCGTCCGACGTAGTCTGACCGTATATTTGGTCTTAGGTCAAAATTGCATGACACGCCCTACGTCGTCCGACCATGTATGCTATCCATGTGCGATGATGGTATGCTACTTCCGACGTGGTCCGAACGTGTGTGCTGCCCAAGGGAGATGATGGAATGTCATGTCCCGCTTCGTCAATGTGTGTTGCACAAAGGAAATAATGGCATTCCATGTCTAATGTCATCTGACCGTATGTGCTACCCAAGGGCCATGTGGGCATGCCACGGCCTACGTGGTCGGATTGTGTGTGTTGTCCAAGGGGATGACAACATGCCACACACGACGTCGTCTGACCGTGTGTGCTTCGCAAGGGCGATGATGGCATTCCATGCGCGACATCGTCAAACAGTGTATGCTACCCAAGGGCAACGATTGCATGCAAAGCTCGACATTGTACGACCGTGTGTGTTGGCGAGGGACCATGCAGGCATGACACGCCCGACTTTGTCCGATCGTGTATTCTGTCTCCTTAATTGAGTTAATTTTTTTAAAAAAAATATTCTTATCTTTTTATTTACATACAATAATATAAATGTAAAACTTGAAATATAATATGCTTCGTGCTGTATTATGTTAAAATGAAAGACTAGTACAATGCAATGGGAAAATCGTGAAGATATATTAGATTAGTGTGAATGCGACAACCATGATTGTTGATGGCGTGATACGCCCGACGTAGTCCTACCATGTGTGCTGCTCAAGGGCAATGGTGTCATCTACAGTCGAGGTCGTTCGACTTTGTGTTCTGCACAAGGGCAATGATAACATGTTATGCCAAACGTTGTCTAACCGTGTATGCTGTCCACGGGCGATGATGACATTCCACGCCTGACGTTGTACGACCCTGTGTATGTTGTCAAAGGGATATGATTCCATGCCATGCCCGATGTCGTCCGACCGCGTGTGCTAACTAAGGGTGATGATGGAATGTCACGCCTGACGTCGTCTGACCGACTGTCCTACCCAAGCACGATGATGGCATGCCATGCTCGACATCTTTCGACCGAGAATATTGCCCAAGATTCGAGCGAGCTTGTCACTCTTGACATCATCCAATCGTGTATTCTAACATAGGGCGATGATAACATGATCATGTTTGCTATCAAAGGTCGATAATGGCCTGCCAAGCCCGACGTCGTCCGATCGTATGTGTTGGACAAGGGCTATGATGGCATACCAGGCCCGGCGTAGTCTAACTGTGTATACTGTCCTAGGGTGATGATGGCATGACACGCCCGATGTCATCCCACCGTATGTGTTATCCAAGGGCGAAGATGTCATGTCACGCCAGACGTCGTCCCGACCGTGTGTGCTGCCTAATGGCGACGAAGGCATGCCACGTCTAACGTCAACCAATCGCTTGTGTTACCCAAGGTCTATGACGGCATTCCACACCCTATGTCGTCCAATCGTGTATACTATCTAAGGACGATGATAACAAGCCACGCCCGATGTCGTCTGCTACTGTATGTTGTTCAAAGGGAATGAAGACACAGCTTGCGTAATGTCGTTCCACCATGTGTGCATTCCAAGTGTGATGATGGCACTTCCATGCCAAATGTCCGACTGTGTGTGCCTCCAAAGGGCCATGATGGGATGCCATGCTCAACGTAGTCCGATCATGTGTGTTGTTAAAGGGCAATGATGGCATGCCACGCTCGACGTCATCCAACCAAGTGTGCAAAACTAGGGGAAATGTAAAATTGAACGGGAAAAAAAGCTTTTTATCACAAAATTTATTATCTAACATTAAAATTAACATTCTCAAATGTATTACCAAGATATTCCAAATTCAAAAAATTATTTTATTTTATCAGATTCGTAGCAATAAAGAATTATATTTTTTCTTCAAAATTATGGAAAATTCAAAATTTAATTGGTTAAAAGACATTTTACTTAAAATAACCGATGGTTGCATGCCACACATGACGTTTTCAGACCGTGTGTTTAATCGATGGGCGATGATAACATGCCAGACGTCGTCTGTTAGTGTATGTTGTTCAAGGGCGATGATGGCATCCCACGCCCGACGTCATTCGACCGTGTATGCTGCCTAAGGGACATGCGGGAATGCAAAGACCGACGTTGTCTAAGTGTGAGTGAAGTCCAAAAGCGATTATGGCATGCCACACCCAACGTCATTCGACCGTATGTGTTGTCCAAGGGAGATGATTGCATGCCACGCCCTATGTTTTTCGATTGTGTTTTCTTTCCTAGTGCAATGATAGCATGTCACGGCCGACGGTGTGTGCTTCCCATGGGCGATGATGGCATGTCACGCCCGATATTGTCTGATCGTGTTTCGCTATCCAAGGGTGATGATGGCATACCACGCCCGACGTAGTCCGATCGTGTGTGCTGTGAAAAGGTGATGATGTCATCTACGCTCGAATTCATCCAACCGTGTGTGCAAAACTAGGGAAAATTTATAATTGAATGGGATCAAAAGCTTTTTATCATAAAGTTGATTATATAACATTAAAATTCAAATTCACAAATGCGTTACCAAGGTAATCTGAACTCAAAAATCTGTTATCTTTTATCAGATTCTTAGCAAAAAAGAATTACAATTATCTTCAATATTAGGGGAAATGATGCCATTCAATGCCCGATGTCGTCCGACCGTGTGTGCTAACTAAGCGCGATGATGGAATGTCACGCCTGACGTCGTCCGATCGCCTTTGTTTCCCAAGCGCGATGATGGCATGCCATGCTCGACATCGTTCGACCGTGAATATTGCCCAAGATTCGAGCGAGCATGTCACTCTTGACGTCATCCGATCGTGTGTTCTAACATAGGGGGATGATAACATGCTCATGTTTGCTGTCCAAGGTCGATGATGGCCTTCCAAGACCGATGTTGTCCGATCGTATGCTTTTCAAGGGCAATGATGAAACTCCTTTCCTGATGTCGTCCGACCATGTGTGCATTCCAAGGGCAATGATGGCACTGCCATGCCAAATGTCCGACTGTGTCTGCTGCCAAAGGGCCATGATGGGATGCTCGACATTGTCCAACCGTGTGTGCTGCCCAAGGACCATATGGGCATTTCAACGCCCGACATCGTCCGATCGTGTGTTCTGTGTCCTTAATTTGGTTTAGTTATTTTTAAAAATATTTTAATGTTTTTATTTGTATAAAATAATCTAAATGTAAAACTAGAAAAGTAACATGCTTCGTGCCATATTAAGTTAAAAATGAAAGACTAGTACAAGGCAATGGGAAAATTTAGAAGAAATATTAGATTAGTATGAATGCGACAACCATGATTGATTATGGAAATCCACGCCCGACGTAGGCCGACCGTGTGTGCGACCTAAGGGTAATGATCGAATCTAAAGCCCGATGTCGTACGGCCGAGTGCTACACAACGGCAATGATAACATTCCATGCCTAACGTTTTCTAAACTTGTATGTTGTTCAAGGGCTATGATTGCAGTTCATGCTTGACGTCGTCTGACTGTGTATATGCTGTCCAAGGGTGATGATGTCATGCCACGCTCGATGTTGTACGACCATGTGCGCTATCAAAGGGCTAGATGGCATGCCATGCAAGACGCCGTGCGACCATGTGTGTTTCCCAAATGTGAAGATGGCATGAAACGCCCGACATCTTCCGACCATGTGTGTTTCTTAAGGGACATGTGGACATACCACGCTTCATGTCGTCTAACAATATGAGTAGTCCAAGGGCGATAATGGCATGTCATGCTCGATGTCGTTCATCCGTGTGTGTTGTCCAAAGGGACGCTGACATGCCACACCCGACGTCTTACAACCTTCTGTGATGCCCAAGGGCCATGCGACATGCCACGCCTAACGTCGTCCGACTATGTGTGCTGCACAAGGTCTATGATGGCATGCCACGTCCGTCTTCCGTCCGTGTGTGCAGTCCAAAGGCTTTGATGGCATGCTACGTCGACATCATACCATAGTGTATGCTGTCCAAAGGGCAATAATGGCATTTAATTCCCGACGTCATCTGACCGTGTTTGCTGCCAAAGGGAGATGATAGCATTTCCACGCCAAACATCGTCTGACCGTGCGTGCAGTCCAAGGGCGAAGATAACATTTCATGCCTAAGGTCTTCTGAACGTGTATTCTATCCAAGGGAGATGATGGCAAGCCACACCCGACGTCGTTTTACCCTATGTATGTTGTTCAAGGGCGATAAATGCATGCCATGCCCGATATTTGCCGACCGTGCGTGTTGGCAAAGATTCATGAGTTCATGCCACGCTCAACGTTGTTCGACCGTGTATGTTTTCCATGCGCGATGATCGCATTCTAGGACCGATGTTATTCAACCGCTTGTGCAGCCCAATGGCGATGATATCATGCAACGCCTAACGTCATCTGGACGTGTGTGCTGCATAAGTTCCATGCAGACATGACATGCCGCACATCGTCCAATCGTGTGTGTTTTCGAAGGGCAATGATAACATGCCACGCCAGACGTCGTTTGATCGTGTATCTTTCCAAGGGCGATGATGGCATGCCACGCTCGAAGTCATCCGACCGTGTGTACATTCCAAGGGCGACGATGGCTTTTCCACGGCCGACGTCTTCTGACCGTGTATATTGCCCAATGGCCATGATGGCATGCCACGCCCGATGTTGTCTGATCATATTTTGGTATCCAAGGGCGATGATGGCATGCCACGCCCGATATTGTCTGATCGTGTTTTGCTATCCAAGGGCGATGATGGCATACCACGCCTGACGTAGTGCGATAATGTGTGCTGTCAAAAGGTGATGATGTCATCTACGCTCGACATCATCCAACCGTGTGTGCAAAACTAGGGAAAATTTATAATTGAATGGGATAAAAAGCTTTCTATCATAAAATTGATTTTATAACATTAAAATTCACATTCTCAAATGTGCTACCAAGGTATTCCGAACTCAAAAATCTATTATCTTTTATCAGATTCGTAGCAATAAAGAATTAAAATTATCTTCAATATTAGGGGAAATTCAAAATTTAATGGGTTACTAGACATTTTTCATAAAATCGGTGATGATGGAATGTCACGCTAGACGTCGTCTGACCGTTTGTACTGTCCAAGTTAAATGATAACATGCCATGCACGACGTCGTCTAACTTCGTTTGTTTTCTAAGGGCGATGATGGAATGCCTTGCCCGATGTCGTCTTACAGTGTTTGCTGCCCAACGGACAAGCAGGCATGCCATGCCTGATGTCGTCCGACCGTGTGTGAACTCCAAAGATGACGATCTCATGAAACACTCGACGTTTTTCAACCGTATGTGATATCCAAGGTATATGATTGCATGCCACACCCGACGTAGTCTAACCATGTGTTTTGCCCAAAGTCAATGATGGCATGCCACGCCCGACGTCGTGCGACCGTATGTTCTATCCAAAGGCGATGATAACATGCCAAGCCCGATGTCATCCGGTCGTGTATATTGTCTAAGGGCAATAATGGCATGCCACTCCTTACGTCGTTCGATCATTATTGTTGTCCAACGATGAAGATGTCATTCCACGTCCTATGTCGTTCATCAGTGTGTGTTGTCCAAAGGCAATGATGGCATGAAACGCCCGACATCGTTCGACCATGTGTGTTGTCCAAGAACGAGATGGCATGCCATGCCCAATGTAGTACAACCGTGTGTTCTTTCCAAGGTCAATGATGGCATTTAACGCCCGACATCGTCCGACCGTGTATGATGCCCAAGGGCACTGATACCATTGTCGCGCCCAACATCGTTTGAAAGTATGTGCAGTCCAAAGGCGATGATAACTTGCCACGCCGACGTCCACCGACCGTGTGTTCTTTCTAAGTTGAATGATGGCATGCCGCGCCCGACGTAGTCTTACCATTTGTGCTATCCAAGGGTGATGATTACATGCAAAGCGTGACGTTGTCCGTCCATGTGTGCTGTCAAATGTCTATGATGGTATGCCAAGGCCGAACTCATCCGACCGTGTGTGCTACCCATGTTTGATGATGGCATGTAATGCCCAATGTCGTTCGACTGTGTGTGCTACCCTTGGGATAAGTGGGAATGTCACGCCCGTAGTCGTTTAGCCGTGTGTGCTAACCAAAGGCGATGAAAAAATGCCACGCCCAACGTAGTTCGACCGTGTGACCTGCCCATGGGAAATGATAGCATGTAATTGTTGACGTTGTCTGACCGTGTGTGCTGCCTAAGGGCGATGATGGCATGGCACGCGCAACGTCATCTAACCATCTATGTTGTCCAAGGGCGATGATGGCATACCACGCCCGACGTCATCTCACCCAATGTATGTTGTCCAAGGGAGATGATAACATGTCACACCCAACGTTGTCCGATCGTGTATGCTTTACAAGTGCAATGATGGCATGCCACGGTCGACGTCATCCGACTTTGTTTGCTGTCCAAGGGAAATGATGGCAGGCCATGCCGGACGTCGCCCGACCTTGTTTATGAAATCGAAGGGAGATGATTGCATGCCACTCCCGACATTGTCTAACCGTGTGTTCAATCCAAAGGCAATGATGGCATGCAACGCCGGCCATCTTCCGACAGTGTGTGTTGTCTAAGGGCGATGATAGCATGCTACCCGCGACATTGTTGGATCGTATGTGCTGCACAATGGCCATGATGGCATGCCACGCCCGACGTTATCCGACAATATTTGCTTCTCAAGGGACAAGATGTTATGCCACAGTCGATGTAGTCCGATCATGTGTGATGTCCAAGAGCGATGATTGCATGCAATGCCCAACGGCGCATGATTGTTTATGTTCTACAAGGGTGCTGATGGCATACAACGCCCAACGTCGTCCTACCGTGTGTGCTGCAGAAGAGACATTTTTGCAAGCCACGCGTGACATCGTGTGACAGTGTGTCCTTCCCAAGGGCGATGCTCGACATTTTCCAATTGTGTGTGCTTTCCAAGGACCATATGGGCATTTCAACGCCCGACGTCGTCCGATCGTGTGTTCTGTGTCCTTAATTTTGTTTAGTTCTTTTTTAAAATGTTTTTATGTTTTTATTTGTATAAAATAATATAAATGTAAAACTAGAAAAGTAACATGCTTCGTGCCATATTAAATTAAAAATGAAAGACTAGTACAAGGCAATGGAAAAATTTAGATGAAATATTAGATTAGTATGAATGCGACAACCATGATTGATTATGGCAATCCACGCCCGACATAGGCCGACCGTGTGTGCTACCTAAGGGTAATGATGGAATCTAAAGCCCGATGTCGTCCGGCCGAGTGCTACACAACGGCAATGATAACATTCCACGCCTGACGTTTTCTAAACTTGTATGTTGTTCAAGGGCTATTATTGCATTTCATGCTTGACGTCGTCCGACCGTGTGTATGCTGCCCAACGGCGATGATGGCATGCTTCACCCGACGTGGTTCGACCGTGTTTTGACCGTCCAACGGTGATATGCCATCGCCATTGGGCAGAATACACGGCCGAACGACGTCGGGTGTGACATGACATCTTCGCCCTTGGATAATACACATCAAGGGACGAAGTCGGGCGTGTAATGCCATCATCACCTATGGACTGCACATACAAAGGGACGACGTCTGGCGTTTCATGTCATAATCGCACTTAGGAAACACACACGATCGGATAACGTCGGGCATTGCATGCCATCTTGCCCTTGGACAAGACACATGGTCGGATGACGTCGAGCGTGGCATGCCACGCCCTAAATCATCAGACCATGTATTCATTCCAATGGCGATGATGGCATGCCACGCCCGACATATCCCAAACTTGTGAGCTGCTCAAGGGCGATAATGGCATGTCACGCCCACCGTAGTCCGATCGTATGTGTCTTCCAAAGGCCGTGCTGGCATGCCACGCCCTACGTGGTCCGACTGTGTGTGTTGTCTAAGGGCGATGATAACATGCCACACCCGATGTCGTTTGATCATGTATACATTCCAAGGGCGATGATAGCATGCCACGGTCGACGTCGTCCGACCGAGTGTGCTGTCCAAGGGAAATGATGACATCTCACGTAGGATATCATCCGACCCTGTCTATGATATCGAACTGCGACTATGGCATGCCACGCCCTACATCGCCCGACCATGTGTTCATTCCAATGGTGATAATGGCATGCCACGCCCGACATATCCCGACCTTGTGTGCTTCTCAAGGGCGATGATGCCATGCCACGCCCGCCATAGTCCTATCTTGTGTCATGACCAAGGGTGATGATGTCATGGCACGCTCGATGTTGTATGACCATGTTCGCTATCTAAGGGCTAGATGGCATGCCATGCTAGACGTCGTCCTACCATGTGTGTTGCCCAAATGCGAAGATGGAATGAAACACCCGACATCGTCCGACCATGTGTGATTCTAAAGGGCCATGTGGGCATACCACGCTTCATGTCGTCCAACAGTATGAGTAGTCCAAGGGCGATAAAGGTATGTCATGCTCGACGTCGTTCATCCGTGTGTGTTGTCCAAAGGGACGCTGACATGCCACACCCGACGTCTTACAACCTTCTGTGATTCCCAAGGGCCATGCGACATGCTACGCCTAACGTCGTCCGACTGTGTATTCTGCACAAGGTCTATGATGGCATGCCACGCCCGTCTTCCGTCCATGTGTGCAGTCCAAATGCTTTGATGGCATGCCACGTCGACATCATCCCATAGTGTGTGCTGTCCAAAGGGCAATAATGGCATTTAATGCGCGACGTCATCCGACCGTGTGTGCTGCCAAAGGGAGATGATAGCATTTCCATGCCCAACATTGTCTGACTGTGCGTTCACTCCAAGGGGATGATAACATGCCACACACGACATCGTCAAACAATGTATGCTTGCCAAGGGCAATGATTGCATGCAAAGCTCGACGTTGTACGACCATGTGTGTTGCCCAAGAACCATGCGGGCATGCCACGCCCGACTTTTTCCGATCCTTTATTCAGTCTCCTTAATTTAGTTAATTTTTTTTTAAAAAAATTATTATATTTTTATTTATATACAATAATATAAACGTAAAACTAGAAATATTTTATGTTTCGTTTGGTATTAAGTTAAAAATGAAAGACTAGTACAATGCAATGGGAAAATCGAGAAGATATATTAGATTAGTAAGAATGCGATAACCGTGATTGATTATGGCGTGATACGCTCGACGTAGTCCTACCATGTGTTCTGCTCAAGGGCAATGATGTCATCTAACGCTCGAGGTCGTCCGACTTTGTGTTCTTCACAAGGGCAATGATAACATGTTATGCCCAACGTCGTCTAACCTTGTATGCTGTCCACGGGCGATAATGACATTACACGCCTGACGTTGTACCACCCTGTGTATGTTGCCCAACGGATATGATGCCATTCCATGCCCGATGTCGTCCGACCGTGTGTGCTAACTAAGCGCGATGATGGAATGTCACGCCTGACGTCGTCCGACCGCCTTTGTTTCCCAAGCGCGATGATGGCATGCCATGCTCGACATCGTTCGACCGTGAATATTGCCCAAGATTCGAGCGAGCATGTCACTCTTGACGTCATCCGATCGTGTGTTCTAACATAGGGCGATGATAACATGCTCATGTTTGCTGTCCAAGGTCGATGATGGCCTGCCAAGACCGATGTTGTCCGATCGTATGCTTTTCAAGGGCAATGATGAAACTCCTTTCCTGATGTCGTCCGACCATGTGTGCATTCCAAGGGCAATGATGGCACTGCCATGCCAAATGTCCGACTGTGTCTGCTGCCAAAGGGCCATGATGGGATGCTCGACATTGTCCAACTGTGATTGCTGCCCAAGGACCATATGGGCATTTCAACGCCTGACGTCGTCCGATCGTGTGTTCTGTCTCCTTAATTTGGTTTAGTTCTTTTTAAAATATTTTTATGTTTTTGTTTGTATAAAATAGTATAAATGTAAAACTAGAAAAGTAACATGCTTCGTGCCATATTAAGTTAAAAATGAAAGACTAGTATAAGGCAATGGGAAAATTTAGAAGAAATATTAGATTAGTATGAATGAGACAACCATGATTGATTATGGAAATCCACGCCCGACATAGGCCGACCGTGTGTGCTACCTAAGGGTAATGATGGAATCTAAAGCCCGATGTCGTCCGGCCGAGTGCTACACAACGGCAATGATAACATTCCATGCCTAACGTTTTCTAAACTTGTATGTTGTTCAAGGGCTATGATTGCAGTTCATGCTTGACGTCGTCTGACTGTGTATATGCTGTCCAAGGGCGATGATGGCATGCCTCACCAGACGTGGTTCGACCGTATTTTGACCGTCCAAGGGTGATGATAACATGCCACATCCGATGTCGTTTGATCATGTATACTTTCCAAGGGCGATGATAGCATGCCACGGTTGACGTCGTCCGACCGAGTGTGCTGTCCAAGGGAAATGATGGAATCTCACGTAGGATGTCATCCGACCCTGTATATGCTATCAAACTGCAACTATGGCATGCCACGCCCTACAACGCTCGACCATGTGTTCATTCCAATGGTGATGATGGAATGCCGCGCCCGGCATATCCCGACCTTGTGTGCTGCTCAAGGGCGATGATGCCATGCCACGCCCGCCATAGTCCTATCCTGTGTCATGTCCAAGGGTGATAATGTCATGCCACGCTCGATGTCGTACGACCATGTGCGCTCTCTAAGAGCTAGATGACATGCCATGCCAGACGTCGTCCGACCATGTGTGTTGCCCAAATGTGAAGATGGCATGAAACGCCCGACATCGTCCGACCATGTGTGCTTCTAAAGGGCCATATGGGCATACCACGCTTCATGTTGTCCAACAGTATGAGTAGTCCAAGGGAGATAATGGCATGTCATGCTGGATGTCATTCATACGTGTATGTTGTAAAAAGGGACGCTGACATGCCACACCCGACGTCATACAACCTTCTGTGATGCCCAGGGGCCATGCTACATGACACGCCTAACGTCGTCCGACTGTGTGTGCTGCACAAGGTCTATGATGGCATGCCATACCCGTCTTCCGTCCGTGTGTGAAGTCGAAAGGCTTTTATTGCATGCCACGTCGACATAATCCTATAGTGTGTGCTGTCCAAAGGGCAATAATGGCATTTAATGCCCGACGTCATCCGACCGTGTGTGCTGCCAAAGGGAGATGATAGCATTTCCATGCCCAACATCGTCTGACCGTGCGTGCATTCCACGGGGATGACAACATGCCACACACGACATCATCTGACCGTGTGTGCTGCCCAATTGCGATGATGGCATTCCATGCGCGACATCATCAAACAATGTATGCTTCTAAAGGGCAATGATTGCATGCGAAGCTCGACGTTGTACGACCATGTGTGTTGCCCAAGACCTATGCGGGCATGCCACGCCCGACTTTTTCCGATCATTTATTCTGTCTCCTTAATTTAGTTAATTTTATTTAAAAAAATTTATTATATTTTTATTTATATACAATAATATAAACGTAATAGTAGAAATATAACATGTTTCATGCCGTATTAAGTTTAAAATGAAAGACTAGTACAATGCAATGGGAAAATCAAGAAGATATATTAGATTAGTATGAATGTGACAACCGTGATTGATGATGGCGTGATACGCTCGACGTTGTCCTAGCGTGTGTTCAGCTCAAGGGGAATGATGTCATCTAACGCTCGAGGTCGTTCGACTTTGTGTTCTTCACAAGGGCAATGAAAACATGTTATGCCCAACGTCGTCTAACCTTGCACGTTGTCCACGGACTATAATGAAATTACACGCCTGACGTTGTGCCACCCTGTGTATGTTTCCCAACAGATATGATGCCATTCCATGCCCGATGTCATCCGACCGTATGTGCTAACTAAGCGCGATGATGGAATGTCACGACTGACGTCGTCCGACCTCCTTTGTTGCCCAAGCGCGA
Organism: Solanum neorickii; assembly: GCA_027704865.1. Lineage (NCBI taxonomy): Eukaryota > Viridiplantae > Streptophyta > Magnoliopsida > Solanales > Solanaceae > Solanum > Solanum neorickii. The sequence continues at coordinate 17,651 of JAKWJC010000006.1, read as the reverse complement.
TGATGTCATGCCATGCTCGACATCATTCGACCGTGAATATTGCCCAAGATTCGAGCGAGCATGTCACTCTTGACGTCATTCGATCGTGTGTTCTAACATAGGGCGATGATAACATGCGCATGTTTGCTATCCAAGGTCGATGATGGCCTGCCAAGACCGATGTCGTCTGATCGTATGTGTTGGCCAAGGGCTATGATGGCACACCAGGCCCGACGTAGTCCAACAGTGTATATTGTCCAAGGGTGATGATGGAATGACACGCCCGACGTCGTCCCACCATATGTGTTATCCAAGAGTGAAGATGTCATGTCACTCCAGACGTCGTCAGACCGCGTATGGTGCCCAATGGCGATGAAGGCATGCCACGTCTGATGTCATCCTATCGTTTGTGTTACCCAAGGTCCATGAGGGCATTCCACGCCCTACGTCGTCCGATCGTGTGTGTTGTCTAAGGGCGTTGATAACAAGCCACGACCGATGTGGTCCGATCGTGTATGCTTTTCAAGGGCAATGATGAAACACCTTGCCTGATGTCGTCCGACCATGTGTGCATTCCAAGGGCAATGATGGCACTGCCATGCAAAATGTCCGACTATGTCTACTGCCAAAGGGGTATGATGGGATACCATACTCAACGTAGTCCGATTGTGTGTGCTGTCCAAGGGCAATGTTGGCATGTCACATTCGATGTTATCCTATCGGTTGTGCAAAACTAGGGGAAATGAAAAATTTAACGGGAAAAAAAGCTTTTTATCACAAAATTTATTTTCTAACATTGAAATTAACATTCTAAAATGTAATACCAAGATATTCCAAATTCCAAAATCTTATTTCTTTTATCAAATTTGTAGCAATAAAGATATATAATTTTCTTCAAAATTGGGGGAAATTCAAAATTTAATGGGTTAATATACATTTTACTTAAAATCACTGATGGCGGCATGCCACATACGACATTGTATGACCGTGTGTTTAATCGAAGGGCAATGATAACATGCCATATCTGACGTCGTCCATCCGTGTATGCTGTTCAAGGGAGATGATGGCATCCCACGCCCGATTTCGTTCGACCGTGTATGCTGCCTAAAGGACATTTGGGCATGCCAAGACCGACTCTTTCTAACTGTGTGTGCACTCCAAAAGCGATGATGGCATGCCATGCCCAATGTCATTCGACCGTATATGTTGTCCAAGGGAGATGATTGCATACCAAGCCCAATGTCGTCCAGTTGTGTTTTCTTCCCAAGTGCAATGATATCATGTCATGCCCGACGTCATCCGACCGGGTGTGCTTCCCAAGGGAGATGATGGCATGCCACGCATGACGTCGTTCGATCCTATGTTCTATCCAAAGGCGATGATAACATGACACGCCCGACGTCATCCGTTCGTATATATTGTCTAAGGGCGATGATGGCATGCCACTCCTCACATCGTTCGACCATTTTTGTTGTCCAACGATGATGATGGCATTCCACGTCCTATGTCGTTCATCAGTATGTATTGTCCAAAGGCAATGATGACATGAAACACCCGACATCGTTCGACCATGTGTGTTGTCCAAGTACGAGATGGCATGCCATGCCCAATGTAGTACAACCGTGTGTTCTTTCCAAGGTGAATGATGGCATTTAATGCCCGACATCGTCCGACCGTGTGTGATGCCCAAGGGAACTTAGACCATTGTTGCGCCCAACATCGTCTGAGAGTATGTGCAGTCCAAAGGCGATGATAACATGCCACGCCGACGTCGACCGACCGTGTGTTCTTTCTAAGTGCAATGATGGCATGCCGCGCCCGATGTAGTCTTACCATATGTGCCATCCAAGGGTGATGATTACATGCAAAGCCCGACGTTGTCCGTCCATGTGTGCTGTCAAAAGTCTATGATGGTATGCCAAGCCCGACCTCATCCGACCGTGTGTGCTACCCATGTGCGATGATGGCATGTAACGCCCAACGTCGTTCGACTGTGTGTGCTACCCTTGGGATAAATGGGCATGTCACGCCCGTAGACGTTTAGCCAGTTATGCTGACCAAAGGCGATGAAAAAATGCCACGCCCAACGTAGTTCGACCGTGTGACCTGCCCATGGGAAATGATAGCATGTAATTGTTGACGTTGTCCGACCATGTGTGCTGCCTAAGGGCGATGATGGCATGGCACGCGTGACGTCATCTGACCATCTATGTTGTCCAAGGGCGATGATGGCATGCCACGCCCGACGTCATCTGACCCTATGTATGTTGTCCACGGGAGATGATAACATGTCCGATCGTGTATGCTTTACAAGTGCGATGATGTCATTCCACGGTCGACGTCATCCGACTTTGTGTGCTGTTCAAGGGAAATGATGGCAGGTCAGGCAATGATGGCATGCCACGCCGGCCATCGTCCGACAGTGTAAGTTGTCTAAGGGCGATGATAGCATGCTACCCCCAACATTGTTCGATCGTATGTGCTCCACAATGGCCATGATGGCATGCCACACCCGACATAGTCGGGTAGTGTATGTCGTCCAAGGGCGATGATGGTATGCCACCCCCGACGTAATCCGACAATATTTTCTTCTCAAGGGACATGTTGTCATGCCACACCCGATGTAGTCCGATCATGTGTGATGTCCAAGAGCGATGATTGCATGCAATGCCCGACGTCGCATGATTGTTTATGTTCTCCAAGGGTGCTGATGGCATACAATGCCCAACGTTGTCCTACCGTGTGTGCTACAGAACATACATTTTTGCATGCCACGCGTGACATTGTCCGACTGTTTGTCCTTCCCAAGGGTGATGATTGCATGCGATGCTCGACATTGTCCAACCGTGTGTGCTGCCCAAGGACCATATGGGCATTTCAACGCCCGACTTCGTCCGATCGTGTGTTCTGTGTCCTTAATTTGGTTTAGTTCTTTTTTAAAATATTTTTAAGATTTTATTTGTATAAAATAATAAAAATGTATAATTAGAAAAGTAACATGCTTCGTGCCATATTAAGTTAAAAATAAAAGACTAGTACAAGGCAATGGGAAAATTTAGAAGAAATATTAGATTATTATGAATGCGACAACCATGATTGATTATGGAAATCTACGGCCGACATAGGCCGACCGTGTGTGCTACCTAAGGGTAATGATGGAATCTAAAGCCCGATGTCGTCCGGCCGAGTGCTACACAACGTCAATAATAACATGGCACGCCTAACGTTTTCTAAACTTATATGTTGTTCAAGGGCTATGATTGAATTTCTTGCTTGACGTCGTCCGACAATGTGTATGCTGTCTAAGGGAGATGATGGCATGCCTCGCCTGACACATCCCGACCTTCTGTGCTGCTCAAGGGCGATGATGGCATGCCATGCCCGCCATAGTCGATCGTGTGTCATGTAAAAGGGTGATGATGTCATGCCACACTCGATGTCGTACGACCATGTGCGCTATCAAAGGCTAGATGGCATGCCATGCCAGACGTCGTCCGACCATGTGTGTTACCTAAATATGAAGATGGTATGAAACACCCGACATCGTCCGACCATGTGTGCTTCTAAAGGGCCATATAGGCATACCACGCTTCATGTCGTCCAACTGTAGGAGTAGTCCAAGGGCGATAATAGCATGTCATGCTCGACGTCGTTCATCCGTGTGTGTTGAATAAAGGGACGCTGACATGCCACACTCGACGTCATACAATCTTTTGTGACGCCCAAGGGCCATGCGACATGCCACACCTAACGTCGTCCGACTGTGTGTGCTGCACAAGGTATATGATGGCATGCCACGCCCGTCTTCCGTCCGTGTGTGCAGTCCAAATGCTTTGATGGCATGCCACGTCGACATCACCCCATAGTGTGTGTTTTCCAAAGGGAAATAATGACATTTAATGTCCGACGTCATCCGACCGTGTGTGCTTCCAAAGGGAGATGATAGCATTTCCTCGCCCAACATCGTCTGACCATGCGTGCATTCCAACGGCGAAGATAACATTTCATGCCTAAGGTCTTGTGAACGTGTATCCTATCCAAGGGAGATGATTGCAATCCACACCCGACGTCGTTTTACCCTGTGTATGTTGTTCAAAGGCGATAATGGCATGCCATGTCTAATATTTGCCGATTGTGTGTTTTGGCCAAGGTTCATGAGTGCATGCACGCTCGACGTAGTTCGACATTGTATGTTTTCCAAGGGCGATGATCGCATTCTATGACCGATGTTATTTAACCGCTTGTGCAGCCCAATGGCGATGATATTATGCAACGCCTAACGTCATCTGACCGTGTGTGCTACCTAAGTTCCATGCGGACATTCCATGCCGCACGTCGTCCAATCGTGTGTGTTTTCGAAGGGCAATGATAACATACCACGCCAAACATCGTTTGATCGTGTATCTTTCCAATGAAGAAGATTGAATTGCAAGCTCGAAGTCATCCGACCGTGTGTACATTCCATGGGCGATGATGGCATTGCCACGACCAACGTCGTCTGACCGTGTATATTACCCAATGGCCATGATGGCATGCCACGCCCGATGTTGTCTGATCGTGATTTGCTATCCAAGGGCGATGATGGCATGCCACGCCCGATATTGTTTGATCGTGTTTTTCTATCCAAGAGCTATGATGGCATACCACGCCCGACGTAGTCCTATCGTGTGTGCTGTCAAAAGGTGATGATGTCATCTACGCTCGACGTCGTGCAACCGTGTGTACAAAACTAGGGGAAATTTATAATTGAATGGGATAAAAAGCTTTTTATCATAAAATTGATTATATAACATTAAAATTCACATTCTCAAATGTGTTACCAAGGTATTCCGAACTCAAAAATCTATTATCTTTTATCAGATTCGTAGCAATAAAGAATTACAATTATCTTCAATATTAGGGGAAATTCAAAATTTAATGGGTTAATAGACATTTTTCATAAAATCGGTGATGATGGCATGTCACGCTAGACGTCGTCTGACCGTGTGTACTGTCCAAGGTCAATGATAACATGCCATGCACGACGTCGTCTAACCTTGTATGTTGTCCAAGGGCAATGATGGAATGCCTTGCCCGATGTCGTCAGACAATGTTTGCTACCTAAGGGACATGCGGGCATGATATGCCTGACGTCGTCCGACTTTGTGTGAAGTCCAAAGACGACGATAGCATGAAATGCTCGACGTTTTTCAACTATATATGTTGTCCAAGGTATATGATTGCATGCCACACCCGACGTAGTCTTACCATGTGTTTTGCCCAAAGGCAATGATGGTATGCCACGCCCGACAGCGTCCCACTGTATGTGATATCCTGGGGAAATGATTTCATGCCACGCCGGAGATTGTCTGACCGTTTGTGCTGCCCTAGCGAGCTGATGTCTTGCCACCCCTAACATCATCCGACCGATGGTGTCTCTCAAGGTCAATGATGGCATGTCACACCCGACATCGACCGTATGTGTCTCCCATAGGACATGCTGCCATCCCACGCCCTACGTGGTCCGATCGTGTGTGTTGTCCAAGGGAGATGATAACATGTCACAACCAATGTCGTTTGATCACGTATACTCTCTAAGGGTCATGATGGCATGCCATGGTCGATGTCGTCCGATCGTGTGTACTGTGCAAGGGAAATGATGGCATGCCACGTAGGACGTCATCCGAATCTGTCTATGCTATCAAACAACGATGATGGCATTCCACACCCAACATCGTCCGACCATGTGTTCATTCCAATGGCAATGATGGCATGCCACGCCTGACATATCTTGACCTTGTGTGTTGCTCAAGGGCGATGATGGCATGCCACGCACGCCATAGACCGATCGTGTGTCATGTCCAAGGGAGATGATGCCATGCCACGATCGATGTCGTACGACCATGTGCGTTATCAAAGGTCTAGATGGAATGACATGCTCGACGTCGTCCGACCATGTGTGTTGCCCAAATGCAAAGATGACATGAAACGCCCGACATCGTCCGACCATGTGTGCTTCTAAAGGGCCAGGCAAGCCTACCACGCTTCATGTTGTCCAACAGTATGAGTAGTGCAAGGGCGATAATGGCATGTCATGCTCTACGTCGTTTATCCATGTGTGTTGTCCAAAGGGACGCTGAGATGCCACACCCGGTGTCTTACAACCTTCTTTTATGCCCAAGGGTCATGTGACATGCCACACCTCACGTCGTCCGACTATGTGTGCTGCACAAGGTCTATGATGGCATGCCACACCCGTCTTCCGTCCGTGTGTGCAGTCCAAAGACTTTAATGGCATGCCACACCGACATCATCCGATAGTGTGTGCTGTCAAAAGGGCAATAATGGCATTTAATGCCCGACGCCGTCCGATCGTGTGTGCTACCAAAGGGAGATGACAGCATTTCCACGCCCAACATTGTCTGACCGTGTGTGCAGTCCTAGGGCGAAGATAACATTCCATGCCTATGTTCTTCTGACCGTGTATGCTATCCAAGGGCGATAATGGCAAGCCACACCCGACGTCGTTTTACCCTATGTATGTTTTTCAAGGGCGATAATGGCAAGCCATGCGTGACGTTTTCCGACCGTGTATGTTGGCCAAGGTTCATGATGGCATGCCACGCTCGACGTAGTTCGACCGTATATGTTTTCCAAGGGCGATAATGGCATTCAAGGACCGATGTTATCCAACCTCTTGTGCAGCCCAAGGGCGTTGATGGCATGCGATGCCTAATGTCATCCGACCGTGTGTGTTGCCTAAGTTCCATGCGGAAATGCCATGCCGCACGTCATCCAATCGTGTGTGTTTTCGAAGGGCAATGATAACACACCACGGGAAACGTCGTTTGATCGTGTATATTTTAAAGGGCGATGATGGCATACCACGCTCGAAGTCATCCGATCGTGTGTACATTCAAAGGGCGATGATGGCATTGTCACGGACGACGTCGTCTGACCGTGTGTATTGCCCAATGGCCATGATGGCATGCCACGCCCGATGTTTTCTGATCGTGTTTCGCTATCCAAGGGCGATGATAGCATGCCACACCCGATATTGTCTGATCGTGTTTTTCTATCCAAAGGCAATGATGGCATGCCATGCCCGGCATCGTCCGACCGTGTTTGCTGCACAAGGGACATGCGCGCATGCCATGCCTGACGTCATCCGACCGTGTGTGAAGGCCAAAGACGATGATACCATGACACGCTCGACGTCTTTCGACCGTATGTGCCTTCCAAGCTATATGATTGCATGCCACGCCCGACGTCGTCTGACCGTGTGTTCTGTCCAAGGGCAACGATAACATGCCACAAGCGATGTCGTTTGACCTTGTATGTTATCTAAGGGCGATGATGGCATGCAACGCCCGACGTCTTCCGACCGTGTTTCCTGCCCAAGGGACATGCGGGCATTCCATGACTGACGTCGTCCGACCATGTGTGACATCCAAAGACGAAGATAGCATGACACGCTCGACGACTTTAGACCGTATCTGTTGCCCAAGGTATATGACTGCAGCCACGCCCGACGTCGTCTAACCTTGTGTGCTGCCTAAAGGCGATGATGGCACTCCACGCCTGACATTGTCCGACCGTATGTGGTTTTCAAGGGAAATGATTGCATGCCAAGCACGACTTTGTCAGACCATGTGTGCTGCCCTAAGGCAATGATGGCATGCCACGCCCGACGTCATCCGACCATGTGTGCTACTCAAGGGCAATGATGGCATGTGAGTTCAACGTCGTCTGTGTGTCTGTCACAGGGACGATAATGGCATCCCAGACCCAACATCATGCGATAGTATTTGTTTCCCAAAGGCCATGATGGCATGCCACGCCTAATGTCATCCGATTGTGTGTGCTGTCCATGGGCGATGATAACATGCCACACACTAAATCATCCTATAGTGTATGCTTTCCCAGGGTGATGGTGGCATGCCACGCCCGATTTTGTTCGACAGTGTGTGCATTCCAAGGTTGATGATGGCATTGCCACGGCCGGAGTCGTCTGACCGTATGTGCTACCAAAGGGCTATGATGGCATGCCACGCCTGACTTATTCCAATCGTGTGTGATGTCTACCGGTTATACTGGCATGCCACGCCCGACGTAGTCCATCCTTCTTTGCCATCCAAAGGCAAAAATGTCATGCAAAGACCGACGTCATCCGACCGTGAGTGCTTCCCAACCGCGATGATGGTATGTAACACCCGATGTCATCCGACTTTGTATCCTGCCCAAGGTCCACGTTGGCATGCCACTCTCGATGTCGTCCAACTTATTGTGCATTCCAACAGCCATGCCAGCATGCCACGCTAGAGGTCGTCAATCCGTGTGTGCTGACAAAGGAAGATGATAACATGCCACGCCCGACATTGTACGACCATTTGTGTTGTCCAAGGGAAATGATGGCATGCAACGCCCGATGTTGTCCGACTGTATCTGCTTCCCAAGGGCAATGATAGCATTTAACGCCCGACTTCATTCGACCGTGTGTGCTGACCAAGGGCGATGATGGCATGGCACGCCCGCATCATCCGACTGTCTATGATGTCCAAGGGAGATGATGGCATGCCATGCCCAACGTCATTTTCCCTTGTTTGTAGTCCAACGGCAATGATGCCATTCCACGTCAACATTGTTTGACCGTGTGTGCTATCCAAAGGCGATGCATGTCATGGCCGACGTCATTCAACTGGTGTGTCATCATTAGACCGTGCATGCTATCCAAGTACGATGATGGAATGCCACTTCCGACGTCGTTCGACTTGTATATTTTCCAAGGGCAATAATGGCATGCCATGAACAATATCGTCCGTCAGAGTGTGCTTTCTAAGGGCAATGATGGAATGTCACACCCGACATTGTCCGATTATGTATGTTGTCCAAGGGAGAGGATGGCATGCCTTGCCCGACACCGTCCGAGAGTGTGCAACCCAAGGACCATGAAGGCATGCCACACGCGATGTAGTCCGAAAGTATGTTCTATCTAAGAGGGATGATAATATGCCACGTCCGAGTTCTTTTGACCGTGTATGTTGTCCAAGTGCGATGATGGCATGCCATGCCCGACTTCGTCTGACCGTGTGTGCTGTCCAAGGGTTACGATGGAATTCCGCGTCCGATGTAGTCCGACCGTATATTTGGTCTTAGGTCAAAATTGCATGCCACGCCCGACGTCGTCCGACCATGTTTGCTATCCAAGTGCGATGATGGTATACCACTTCCGACGTGGTCAGACCGTGTGTGCTGCCCATGGGAGATGATGGAATGTCATGTCCCGCTTCGTCAATGTGTGTTGCACAATGGAAATAATTGCATTCCGCGTCTAATGTCATCCGACCGTATGTGCTACCCAAGGGCCATGTGGGCATGCCACGGCCTACGTGGTCGGATTGTGTGTGTTGTCCAAGGGGATGAAAACATGCCACACACGACATCGTCTGACAGTGTGTGCTTCCCAAGGGCGATGATGGCATTCCATGCGCGACATCGTCAAACAGTATATGCTGCCCAAGGGCAACGATTGCATGCAAAGCTCGACGTTGTACGACTGTGTGTGTTGGCGAGTGACCATGCAGGCATGCCACGCCTGACTTTGTCCGATCGTGTATTCTGTCTCCTAAATTTAGTTAATTTTTTTAAAAAATATTCTTATATTTTTATTTACATACAATAATATAAATGTAAAACTAGAAATATAATATGCTTCGTGCCGTATTAAGTTAAAAATGAAAGACTAGTACAATGCAATGGGAAAATCGTGAAGATATATCAGATTAGTATGAATGCGACAACCATGATTGATGATGGCGTGATACGCCCGACGTAGTCCTACCATGTGTGCTGCTCAAGGGCAATGGTGTCATCTATAATCGAGGTCGTCCGACTTTGTGTTCTGCATAAGGGCAATGATAACATGTTATGCCAAACGTCATCTAACCGTGTATGCTGTCCACGGGCGATGATGACATTTCACGCCTGACGTTGTATGACCCTGTGTATGTTGTCCAAGGGATATGATTCCATGCCATGCCCGATGTCGTCCGACCGTGTGTGCTAACTAAGGGTGATGATGGAATGTCACGCCTGACGTCGTCTGACCGCCTGTGCTACCCAAGCACGATGATGGCATGCCATGCTCGACATCGTTCGATCGAGAATATGGTCCAACATTCGAGCGAGCTTATCACTCTTGACGTCATCCGATCGTGTATTCTAACATAGGACGATGAAAACATGATCATGTTTGCTATCCAAGGTCGATGATGGCCTGCCAAGCCCGACGTCGTCCGATCGTATGTGTTGGACAAGGGCTATGATGGCATACCAGGCCCGACGTAGTCTAACTGTGTATACTGTCCTAGGGTGATGATGGCATGACACACCCGACGTCATCCCACCGTATGTGTTATCCAAGGGCAAAGATGTCATGTCACGCCAGACGTCGTCCCGACCGTGTGTGCTTCCTTATGGCGATGAAGGCATGCCACGTCTAACGTCATCCAACCGCTTGTGTTACCCAAGGTCCATGACGGCATTCCACGCCCTACGTCGTCCGATCGTGTATACTGTCTAAGGGCGATGATAAAAAGCCATGCCCGATGTCGTCCGATACTGTATGCTGTTCAAAGGAAATGAAGACACACCTTGCGTAATGTCGTCCCACCATGTGTGCATTCCAAGTGTGATGATGGCACTTCCATGCCAAATGTCCGACTGCGTGTGCTGCCAAAGGGCCATGATGGGATGCCATGCTCAACGTAGTCCGATCATGTGTGTTGTCCAAGGGCATTGATGGCTTGCCACGCTCGACGTCATCCAACCGAGTGTGCAAAACTAGGGCAAAAAAAAGCTTTTTATCACAAAATTTACTATCTAACATTAAAATTAACATTCTCAAATGTATTACCAAGATATTCCAAATTCAAAAAATTGTTTTATTTTATCAGATTCGTAGCAATAAAGAATTATATTTTTTCTTCAAAATTATGGAAAATTCGAAATTTAATGGGTTAAAAGACATTTTACTTAAAATAACCGATGGTGGCATGCCACACACGACGTTTTCAGACCGTGTGTTTAATCGAAGGGCGATGCTAACATGCTAGACGTCGTCTGTTAGTGTATGTTGTTCAAGGGCGATGATGGCATCCCACGCCAGACGTCGTTCGACCGTGTATGCTGCCTAAGCGAGATGATTGCATGGCACACCCAATGTCGTCCGATTGTGTTTTCTTTCCTAGTGCAATGATAACATGTCACGCCCGACGTCATCTGACCGTGTGTGCTTCCTAAGGGCTATGATGGCATGTCATGCCCGATATTGTCTGATCGTGGTTTGCTATCCAAGGGCGATAATGGAATACCACGCGCGACGTAGTCCGATCGTGAGTGCTGTGAAAAGGTGATGATGTCATCTACGCTCGAAGTCATCCAACCGTGTGTGCAAAACTAGGGAAAATTTATAATTGAATGGGATAAAAAGCTTTTTATCATAAAATTGATTATATAACATTAAATTTCACATTCTCAAATGTGTTACCAAGGTTATCTGAACTCAAAAATCTATTATCTTTTATCAGATTCTTAGCAATAAAGAATTAGAATTATCTTCAATATTAGGGGAAATTCAAAATTTAATGGGTTAATAGACATTTTTCATAAAATCGGTGATAATGGCATCTCACGCTAGACGTCGTCTGACCGTGTGTACTGTCAAAGGTCAATGATAACATGCCATGCAAGAAATCATCTAACCTCGTATGTTGTCCAAGGGCGATGATGGAATGCCTTGCCCGATGTCGTCTGACAGTGTTTGCTTCCCAAGAGACATGCGGGCATGCCATGCCTGACGTTGTCCGACCATGTGTGAAGTCCAAAGATGACGATAGCATGAAACACTCGACGTTTTTCAACTGTATGTGATGTCCAAGGTACATGATTGGATGCCACACCCGATGTAGTCTGACCATGTGTTTTACCCAAAGGCAATGATGGCATGCCACGCCCGACGTCGTGCGACCATATTTGATGTCCAAGGGAAATGATTGCATGCCACGCCGGAAATTTTCAAACAGTTTGTTCTGCCCTAGGGCGCTGATGGCATGCTACGCCCAACGTCATCAGACCGTGTGTGCTGCTCAAGGACAATGATGGCATGTCACACCTGACATCGTTTGTGTATGTGTTACAAGGGCGATAATGGCATGCCAAACCCAATGTCATGCGACCGTATGTATCTCCCAAAGGCCGTGCTGGCATGCCACGCCCTACGTGGTCTGATCGTGTGTGTTGTCCAAGGGCGATGATAACATGCCACACCCGATGTCGTTTGATCATGTATACATTCCAAGGGCGATGATAGCATGCCACGGTCGACGTCGTCCGATCGCCTTTGTTGCCCAAGCGCGATAATGGCATGTCATGCTCGACATCGTTCGACCGTGAATATTGCCCAAGATTCGAGCGAGCATGTAACTCTTGAAGTCATCCGATCGTGTGTTCTAACATAGGGCGATGATAACATGCTCATGTTTGCTATCCAAGGTCGATGATGGCCTGCCATGACCGATGTCGTCCGATCGTATGTGTTGGCCAAAGGCTATGATGGCATACCAGGCCTGACATAGTCCAACCGTGTATGTTGTCCAAGGGTGATGATGGCATGACACGCTCGATGTCCTCCCACTATATGTGTTATCCAAGGGTGAAGATGTCATGTCACGCCAGACGTCGTCAGACCGCGTGTGGTTCCTAATAGCGATTAAGGCATGCCACGTCTGATGTCATCCAATCGTTTGTGTTACCCAAGGTCCATGAGGGCATTCCACGGCCTACGTCATCCGATCGTGTGTGTTGTCTAAGGGCGTTGATAACAAGCCACGACCGATGTCGTCCGATCGTGTATGCTTTTCAAGGGCAATGATGAAACACCTTGCCTGATGTCGTCCGACCATGTGTGCATTCCAAGGGCAATGATGGCACTGCCATGCCAAATGTCCGACTGTGTCTTCTGCCAAAGGGCCATGATGGGATACCATACTCAACGTAGTCCGATTGTGTGTGCTGTCCAAGGGCAATGTTGGCATGTCACGCTCGATGTCATCCAATCGGTTGTGCAAAACTAGGGGAAATGTAAAATTGAACGGAAAAAAAAACTTTTTATCACAAAATTTATTATCTAACATTGAAATTAACATTCTAAAATGTAATACCAAGATATTCCAAATTCCAAAATCTTTTTTCTTTTATCAAATTCGTAGCAATAAAGATATATAATTTTCTTCAAAATTGGGGAAAATTCAAAATTTAATGGGTTAATATACATTTTTCTTAAAATCACGGATGACGGCATGCAACACAAGACGTTGTCTGACCGTGTGTTTAATCTAAGGGCACTGATAACATGCCATACCTGACGTTGCCATCCGTGTATGCTGCCTATACGACATGTGGGCATGCCAAGACCGACTTTTTCTAACTGTGTGTGCACTCCACAAGTGATGATGGCATGCCACGCCCCATGTCATTCGACCGTATGTGTTGTCCAAGGAAGATGATTGCATACCAAGCCCGATGTCGTCCGATTGTGTTTTCTTCTCAAGTGCGATGATATCATGTCATGCCCGACGTCATCCGACCGGGTGTGCTGCCCAGGGGCGATGATGGAATGCAACGCATGACGTCGTTCGATCGTATGTTCTATCCAAACGCGATGATAACATGCCACGCCCGACGTCATCCGGTCGTATATATTTTCTAAGGCCGATGATGGCATGCCACTCCTTACGTCGTTCGACAATTTTTGTTGTCCAACAATGATGATGGCATTCCACGTCCTATGTCGTTCATCAGTGTGTGTTGTCTTAAGGCAATATTGGCATGAAACGGCCGACATCGTCCGACCATGTGTGTTTTCAAAGAACGAGATGGCATGCCATGCCCAACGTAGTTCGACCGTGTGACCTGCCAATAGGAAACGATAGCATGTAATTGTTGACGTTGTCCGACCGTGTGTGCTGCCTAAGGGCGATGATGACATGGCACGCGCGACGTCATCTGACCATCTATGTTGTCCAAGGGCGATGATGGCATGCCACGCCCGACGTCATCCGACCCTATGTATGTTGTCCAAGGGTGATGATAACATGTCACACCCAACTTTGTCCGATTGTGTATGCTTTACAAGTGCGATGATGGCATGCCACGGTCGACGTCATCCGACTTTGTGTGCTGTCCAAGGGAAATGATGGCAGGCCATGCCGGACGTCGCCCGACCTTGTATATGATGTCGAAGGAGATGATGGCATGCCACTCCTGACTTTGTCTAACCGTGTGTTCAATCCAAAGGCAATGATGGCATGCCATGCCGGCCATCGTCCGACATTGTATGTTGTCTAAGGGCGATGATAGCATGCTACCCCCGACATTGTTCGATCGTATGTGCTGCACAATGGCCATGATGGCATGCCACCCCCGATGTAGCCCGATCATGTGTGATGTCCAAGAGCGATGATTGCATGCAATGCCCGACGTCACATGATTGTTTATGTTCTCCAAGGGTGTTGATGCCATACCACGCCCAACGTCGTCCTACCGTGTGTGCTGCAGAAGAGACATTTTTGCATGCCACGCGTGACATCGTCCGACAGTGTGTCCTTCCCAAGGGCGATGATTGCATGCGATGCTCGACATTGTCCAACCGTGTGTGCTGCCCAAGGACCATATGGGCCTTTCAACGCCCAATGTCATCCGATCGTGTGTTCTGTGTCCTTAATTTGGTTTGTTCTTTTTTAAATATTTTTTTATGTTTTCATTTGTATAAAATAATATAAATGTAAGACTAGAAAAGTAACATGCTTCGTGCCATATTAAGTTAAAAATAAAAGACTAGTACAAGGCAATGGGAAAATTTAGAAGAAATATTAGATTAGTATGAATGCGACAACCATGATTGATTATGGCAATCCACGCCCGACATAGGCCGACCGTGTGTTCTACCTAAGGATAATGATGGAATCTAAAGCCCAATGTCGTCCGGCCTAGTGCTACACAACGGCAATGATATCATGCCACGCCTGACGTTTTCTAAACTTGTATGTTGTTCAAGGTCTATGATTGCATTTCATGCTTGACGTCATCCGACCGTGTGTATGCTGTCCAAGGGCGATGATGGCATGCCTCACCCGACGTGGTTCGACCGTGTTTTGACCGTCCAAGGGTGATATGCCATCGCCATTGGGCAGCATACACGGCCGAACGACGTCGGGTGTGACATGCCATCTTCGCCCTTGGATAACACACATCAAGGGACGAAGTCGGGCGTGTAATGCCATCATTGCCCTTTGATAGCACACACGGTGTCATAAGACGTAGATCATGGCTTTCCTTCATCACCCTTGGACTACACGCACAGTTGGACGACGTCAGTCGTACAATGCCATCGTCGCTTTTGGACATCACAGACGGTCGCATGACGACGGGCATCACGTGCCATCATCGCCCTTGGACAACACATACGATAGAGGACGTCGGACATGTCATGCCAACATCGCCTATGGACTGCACATACAGTGGGACGACTTCTGGCGTTTCATGTCATAATCGCACTTAGGACGCACACACGGTCGGATAACATCTGGCATTGCATGCCATCTTGCCCTTGGACAACACACATGGTCGGATGACGTCGAGCGTGGCATGCCACGCCCTACATCGTCCGATCATGTGTTCATTCCAATGGTGATGATGGCATGCCACGCCTCATATATCCCGACTTTCTATGCTGCTCAAGGGCGATGATGGCATGCCACGCCCGCCATAGTCTTATCGTGTGTCATGTCAAAGGGTGATGATGTCATGCCACACTCGATTTCGTATGACCATGTGCGCTATCAAAAGCTAGATGGCATGCCATGCCAGACGTAGTTCGACCATGTGTGTTGCCCAAATGTGAAGATGGCATGAAACGCCAGACATCGTCCTACCATGTGTGCTTCTAAAGGGCCATATGGGCGTACCACGCTTCATGTCATCCAACAGTATGAGTAGTCCAAGGGTGATAATAGCATGTCATGGTCGACGTCGTGCATCCGTGTGTGTTGTACAAAGGGACGCTGACATGCCACACCTGACGTCATGCAATTTTCTGTGACGCCCAAGGTCCATGCGACATGCCACGCCTAACGTCGTCCAACTCTGTATGCTGCAAAAGGTCTATGATGGCATGCCACGCCCGTCTTCCATCCGTGTGAGCAGTCCAAAGGCTTTGATGGCATGCCACGTCGACATCATCCCATAGTGTGTGCTGTCCAAAGGGAAATAATGGCATTTAATGCCCGACGTCATCCGACTGTGTATGCTGCCAAAGGGAGATGATAGCATTTCTACGCCCAACATCGTCTTACCGTGCGTGCATTCCAAGGGCGAAGATAACATTTCATGCCTAAGTTCTTCTGAACGTGTATCCTATCCAAGGGAGATGATTGCAAGCCACACCCGACGTCGTTTTACCCTATGTATGTTGTTCAAAAGCGATAATGGCATGCCATGCTCGATATTTGCCGATCGTGTGTTTTGGCCAAGGTTCATGAGTGCATGCCACGCTCGACGTAGTTCGACCATGTAGGTTTTCCAAGGGCGATGATCGCATTCTAGGACCGATGTTATTCAACCGCTTGTGCAGCCCAATGACGATTGTAGCATGCAACGCCTTACGTCATCTGACCGTGTGTGCTACCTAAGTTCCATGCGGACATGCCATGCCGCACGTCGTCCAATCGTGTGTGTTTTCGAAGGGCAATGATAACATGCCACGCCAGACATCATTTGATCGTGTATCTTTCCAATGAAGATGATGGCATTGCACGCTCGAAGTGATCCGACCGTGGTTACATTCCAAGGGCGATGATGGCATTGCCACAGCCAACGTCGTCTGACCGTGTATATTGCCTAATGGCCATGATGGCATGCCACGCCAGATGTTGTTTGATCGTGTTTTGCTATCCAAGGGCGATGATGGCATACCACGCCCGATATTGTCTGATCGTATTTTGATATCCAAGGGCGATGATGGCATACCACGCCCGACGTAGTCCGATCGTGTGTGCTGTCAAAAGGTGATGATGTCATCTACGCTCGACGTTGTGCAACCGTGTGTACAAAAACTAGGGGACATTTATAATTGAATGGGATAAAAAGCTTTTTATCATAAAAGTGATTATATAACATTAAAATTCACATTCTTAAAATGTGTTACCAAGGCATTCCGAACTTAAAAATCTATTATCTTTTATCAGATTTGTACCAATAAAGAATTACAATTAATTTCAATATTAGGGGAAATTCAAAATTTAATGGGTTAATAGACATTTTTCATAAAATCGGTGATGATGGAATGTCACTCTAGACGTCGTCTGACCGTGTGTACTGTCCAAGGTCAATGATAACATGCCATGTTCGACGTCGTCTAACCTTGTATGTTGTCCAAGGGCAATGATGGAATGCCTTGCCTGATGTCGTCTGACAATGTTTGCTTCCCAAGGGACATGCAGGCATGCCATGCCTGACGTCATCCGACCGTGTGTGAAGTCCAAAGATGACGATAGCATGAAATGCTCGACGTTTTTCAACTATATGTGCTGTCCAAGGTATATGATTGCATGCCACACCCGACGTAGTCTGACCAT
>JAKWJC010000005.1:0-48237 GCA_027704865.1 Solanum neorickii | reverse complement strand
TAAGGTCTTCTGAACGTGTATCCTATCCAAGGGCGATGATGCAAGCCACACCCGACGTTGTTTTACCCTATTTATGTTGTTCAAGGGCAATAATGGCATGCCATCCTGATATTTGCCGACCGTGTGTTTGGCCAAGGTTCATGGGTCATGACACGTTACGTAGTAGTTCGACCGTGTATGTTTTCCAAGGGCGATGATCGCATTCTAGGATCGATGTTATTCAATCGCTGTGCACCCCATGGCGGAAGATATCATGCAACACCTAACGTCATTCGACCGTGTGTGCTGCCTAAGTTCCATGCGGACATGCCATGCCGCACGTCGTTCAATCATGTGTGTTTTCAAAGTGCAATGATAACATGCAATGCCAGATGTCGTTTGATCGTTTATCTTTCCAAGGGCGATGACGCCATGCCACGCTCGAAGTCATCCGACCGTGTGTACATTCCAATGGCGATGATGGCATTAACACGTCCGACGTCGTCTGACCGTGTGTATCGCCCAATGGCCATGATGGCATGCCACGCTCAATGTTGTCTGATCGTGTTTTTCTATCCAAGGGCGATGATGGCATGCCACGCCTGATATTGTCTGATCTTTTTTTGTTATCCAAGGGCGATGATGGCATGCCACGCCCCACGTAGTTCGATCATGTGTGCTGTCAAAAGGTGGATTGATGTCATGTACGCTCGACGTCGTCCAACGGTGTGTGCCAAACTGGGGGAAAATTTAAAATTGAATGAAAATAGGAAAAAAAGCTTTTTATCATAACATTGATTATATAATATTAAAATTCACAATCTCAAATGTCTTACAAAGGTATTCCGAACTCAAAAATCAATTATCTTTTATCAGACTCGTAGCAATAAAGAATTCTAATAATCTTCAATATTAGGGGAAATTCAAAATTTAATGGGTTAATAAACATTTTCCATAAAATCGAATTTGATGGCATGTCACGCTAGACGTCGTCTGACCGTGTGTACATTCCAACGGCGATAATGGCATTGCTACGGCCAACGTCGTATGACCGTGTGTATTGCCCAATGGCCATGATGCCATGCCACGCCAGATGTTGTCTGATCGTGTTTTGCTATCCAAGGGCGTTGATGGCATGCCACACCCGACGTAGTGTGATCATGTGTGCTGTCAAAAGGTGATGATATCATGCTACGCTCGACGTCGTCCAACCGTGTGTGCAAAACTAGGGAAAATTTATAATTGAACGGGATAAAAAGCTTTTTATCATAAAATTGATTATATAACATTAAAATTCACAATCTCAAATGTGTTACCAAGGTATTCCGAACTCAAAAATCTATTATCAGATTCGTAGCAATAAAGAATTAAAATAATCTTCAATATTAGGGGAAATTCAAAATTTAATGGGTTAATAGACATTTTTCATAAAATTGGTGATGATGGCATGTCACGCTAGACTTCGTCTGACCGTGTGTACTTTCCAAGGTCTATGATAACATGCCATTCACGACGTCATCTAACCTCGTATGTTGTCCAAGGGCGATGATGGAATACTTTGCCTGATGTCGTCTGACAGTGTTTGTTGCCCAAGGGACATGCGGGCATGCATGCCTGACGTCGTCCGACCGTGTGTGAAGTCCAAAGACAACGATAGCATGAAACACTCGACGTTTTTCAATTGTATGTGATGTCCAAGGTATATGATTGTATGCCACACCCGACATAGTCTTACCATGTGTTTTGCCCAAAGGCAATGATGGCATGCCACGCCCGACGTCGTCCGACCGTGTGTGATGTCCAAGAGAAATGATTGCATGCCGCGCCAGACATTTTCAGACCGTTTTTCCAGCCCTAGGGCGCTGATGGCATGCTACGCCCAACGTCATCCGACGTTGTGTGCTGCTCATGTTCAATGATGGCATGTTTCACCCGACATCGTTTGTGTGTGTGTCACAAGGGCGATAATGGCATGCCACACCCAACGTAATGCGACCGTATGTGTCTCCCAAAGGCTGTGCTAGCATGCCACGCCCTACGTGTTCCGATCGTGTGTGTTTTCCAAGGGCGATGATAACTTGCCACACCCTATGTCGTTTGATCATATACACTTTACAAGGGCGATGATAGCATGCCACGGTCGACGTAATACGACCTTGAGTGCAATCTAAGGGAAATGATGGCATCTCACGTTGGATGTCATCTGACCATGTCTATGTTATCGAATTACGATGATGGCATGCCAGGCCCTACATCGTCCGACCATGTGTTCATTCCAATGGCGATGAAAGCATGCCACGCGCGACATATCCCGACCTTTTGTGCTGCTCAAGGGCGATGATGGCATGCCACCCCCGCCATAGTATGATCGTGTTTCATGTCCAAGGGTGATGATGTCATGCCATGCTCGATGTCGTACGACCATGTGCGCTATCAACGGGCTAGATGGCATGCCATGCCAGATGTCGTATGACCATGTGTGTTGCAAAAATGAGAAGATTGCATGAAACTCCCGACATCTTCCGACCATGTGTGCTTTTAGGAATAGGGCCAGATGGGCATACTACGCATCATGTCGTCCAACAGTATGAGTAGTCCAAGGGCGATAATGGCATGTTATTCTCGATGTCGCTCATCCGTGTGTGTTGTACAAAGGGACGCTGACGTGCCACACCCGACGTCTTGCGACATTCTGTGAAGGCCAAGGTTCATGCGACATGCCACGCCTTACGTCGTCCGACTGCGTGTGCTGCACAAAGTCTATGATGGCATGCAAGGCCCGTCTTCCGTCCGTGTGTGCAGTCCAAAGGCTTTGATGGCATGCCACGTCGACATCATCCGATATTGTGTGCTGTCCAAAGGGCAATAATGACATTTAATGCCCAACGTCATCCGACCGTGTGTGCAGCCAAAGAGAGATGATAGCATTTCCACGCCAAAAATCTACTGACCGTGTGTGCATTCCAAAGGCGAAGATAAAATTTTATGCCTAAGGTCTTCTGAAAGTGTATCCTATCCAAGGGCAATGATGGCAAGCCACGCCCGACGTTGTTTTACACTATGTATGTTATTCAAGGGCGATAATGGCATGCCATGCCAGATATTTGCCGATCGTGAATGTTGACAAAGGTTCAAGATGGCATGCCACCCTCGACGTAGTTCGACCGTGTATGTTTTCCAAGGGCGATGATCGCATTCTAGGACCGATGTTATTCAATCGCTTCTGCAGCCCAATGGCAATGATAGCATGCAACACCTAACGTCATCCGACCGTGTGTGTTGCCTAAGTTTCTTGCGGATATGCCATGCCGCACGTCGTCCTATCGTTTGTGTTTTCAAAGGGCAATGATAACATGCCATGCCAGACGTCGTTTGATCGTGTATCTTTCTAAGGGCTATGATGGCATGCCACGCTCGAAGTCATATAACCGTGTGTACATTCCAAGGGCGATGATGGCATTAACACGGCCGACATTGTCTGACCATGTATATTTCCTAATGGCCATGAAGGCATGCCACGCCCGATGTTGTCTGATTGTGTTTTGATATCCAAGGTCGATGATGGCATACCACGCCCGACGTAGTACGATCGTGTGTGCATTCAAAAGGTGATGATGTCATCTGCGCTCCACGTCGTCCAACCGTGTGTGCAAAACTAGGGAAAATTTATAATTGAATGGGATAAAATGCTTTTTATCATAAAATTGATTATATAAAATTAAAATTCACATTCTCAAATGTGTTACCAAGGTATTCCGAACTCAAAAGTCTATTATCTTTTATCAGATTCGTAGCAACAAAGAATTACAATTATCTTCAATATTAGGGGATTTTCAATATTTAATGGGTTAAAAGACATTTTTCATAAAATCGGTGATGATGGCATGTCACGCTAGACATCGTCTGACCGTGTGTACTGTCCAAGGTCAATGATATGCCATGCACGACGTAATCTAACCTCGTATGTTCTCCAAGGGCGATGATGGAATGCCTTGCCCGATGTCATCTGACAGTATTTTCTGCCTAAGGGACATGCGGGCATGCCATGCCTGACATCGTCCGACCGTGTGTGAAGTCTTAAAACGACGATAGCCTGAAACACTCGACGTTTTTAAACTGAATGTGATGTCCAAGGTATATGATTGCATGCCACACCCGACGTACTCTGGCCATGTGTTTTTGCCAAAGGCAATGATGGCATGCCACTCCTGACGTCATCCGACCGTATGTGATATCACAGGGAAATGATTGCATGCTACGCCGGATATTTTCAGACCGTTTGTTCTGCCCTAGGGCGCTGATGGCATGCTACGCCCAACGTCATCTGACCGTGTGTGCTGCTCAATGTCAATGATGGCATGTCATACCCGAAATCGTTTGTGTGTGTGTCACAAGGGAGATAATGGCATGCCACACCCAACGTCATGCGACCCTATGTGTCTCCCAAAGGCCGTGCTGGCATGCCACGCCCTACGTGGTCCGAATGTGTGTGTTGATTAAGGGCAATGATAACAGGCCACACCCGATGTCGTTAGATCATGTATACTTTCCAAGGGCGATGATAGCATGCCACGATCGACACCGTCCGACCGTGTGTGTTGTCCAATGGAAATAATGGCATCTCACGTAGGACGTCATTCGACCCTGTCTATGCTGTTGAACTGCGATGATGGCATGCCACGCTCTACATCGTCCGACCATGTGTTCATTCCATTGGCGATGATGGCATGCGACTCCCACCATTGTCCGATCGTGTGTCATGTCCAAGGGAGATGATGTCATGCCACACTTCATGTCGTACGACCATGTGCCCTATCAAAGGGCTAGATGACATGCCATGCCAGACGTAGTACGACCATGTGTGTTGCCCAAATGCGAAGATGGCATGAAACGCCCGACATCGTCCGACCATGTGTGCTTCTAATGGGCCATGTGGGCATACAACGCTTTATGTCGTCCAACAATATGAGTAGTCCAAGGGCGATAATGGCATGTCATGCTCGACGTCGTTCATCCGTGTGTGTATTCCAAAGGGACGCTGACATGCCACACCCGATGTCTTACAACCTTCTAGGATGCCCAAGGGCCATGCGACATGCCACGCCGAACGTCGTCCGACGGTGTGTGCTGCACAAGGTCTATGATGGCATGACACGCCAGTATTCCGTCCGTGTGTGCAGTCCAAAGGCTTTGATGGCATGCAACGTCAACATCATCCGATATGTGTGCTGTCCAAAGGGCAATAATGGCATTTAATGCCTGACGTCATCCGGCTGTGTGTTCTGCCAAATGGAGATGATAGCATTTTCACGCCAAACATCTTCTGACCGTGTGTGCATTCCAAGGGCGAAGATAACATTTCATGCCTAAGGTCTTCTGAACGTGTATCCTATCCAAGGGCGATGATGGCAAGCCACACCCGACGTTGTTTTACCCTATGTATGTTGTTCAAGGGCGATAATGGCATGCCATGCCCGATATTTGCCGACCGTGTGTGTTGGCCAAGGTTCATGATGGCATGCCACGCTCGACATAGTTCGACCGTGTATTTTTTCCAAGGGCGATGATCGCATTCTAGGACCGATGTTATTCAACCTCTTTTGTAGCCCAATGGCTATGATATCATGCAACGCCTAACGTCATCCGACCGTGTATGCTGCCAAAGTTCCATGAGGACATTCCATGCCGTACGTCGTCCAATCGTGTGTGTTTTCGAAGGGCAATGATAACATGCCACGCCAGACGTCATTTGATCGTGTATCTTTCCAAGGGCAATGATGGCATGTCACGCTCGAAGTCATCAAACCTTGTGTACATTCCAAGGGCGATGATGGCATTGCCACGGCCAATGTCGTATTACCGTGTGTATTGCCCAATGGCCATGATGGCATGCCATGCTCGATTTTGTCTGATCGTGTTTTGCTATCCAAGGGCGATGATGGCATGCCACGCCCGATATTGTCTGATCGTGTTTTGCTATGCAAGGGCGATGATGGAATGCCACGCCCAACGTAGTCCGATCATGTGTGTTATCAAAAGGTGATGATGTCATCTGCGCTCGACGTCGTCCAACCGTGTGTGCAAAACTAGGGAAAATTTATAATTAAATGGGATAAAAAGCTTTTTATCATAAAATTGATTATATAACATTAAAATTCAAATTCTCAAATGTGTTACGATGGTATTCAGAACTCAAAGTCTATTATCTTTTATCAGATTCGTAGCAATAAAGAATTACAATTATCTTCAATATTAGGGGAAATTCAAAATTTAATGGGTTAATAGACTTTTTTCATAAAATCGGTGATTATGGCATGTCACGCTAGACGTCGTCTGACCGTGTGTACTGTCCAAGGTCAATGATATGCCATGCACGACGTAATCTAACCTCGTATGTTGTCCAAGGGCGATGATGGAATGCCTTGCCCGATGTCGTCTGATAGTATTTGCTACCCAAGGGACATTCGGGCATGCCATGCCTGACGTCGTCCGACCGTGTTTGAAGTCCAAAGACGACGATAGGCTGAAACACTTGACGTTTTTCAATTGTATGTGATGTCCAAGGTATATGATTGCATGCAACACCCGACGTAGTCTGACCATGTGTTTTGCCCAAAGGCAATGATGGCATGCCACGCCCTACGTGGTCCGAATGTGCGTGTTGTCCAAGGGCGATGATAACATGCCACACCCGATGTCGTTTGATCATGTATACTTTCCAAGGGCGATGAAAGCATGCCACAGTCGACGATGTCCGATCGTGTGTGCTGTCCAAGGGAAATGATGGCATCTCACGTAGGACGTCATCCGACCCTATCTATGCTGTCGAACTGCGATGATGGCACGCCACGCCCTACATCGTCCGACCATGTGTTCATTCCAATGGCGATGATGGCATGCAATGTCCGCCATTGTCGGATCGTGTGTCATGACCAAGGGTGATGATGTCATGCCACGCTCGATGTCGTACGACCATGTGCGCTATCAACTGGGTAGATGGCATGCCATGCTAGACGTCGTCCGAGAATGTGTATTGCCCAATTGCGAAGATGGCATGAAACGCCCAACATCGTCCGACCATGTGTACTTCTAAAGGGCCATTTGGGCATACCACGTTTCAAATCGTCCAACAATATGAGTAGTCCAAGGGCGATAATGGCATGTCATGCTCGACGTCGTTCATCCTTGTGTATTGTCCAATGGGACGCTGACATGCCACACCCGACGTCTTACAACCTTCTATGATGCACAAGGGCCATGCGACATGCCATGCCTAACGTCGTCCGACTGTGTGTGCTGCACAAGGTCTATGATGGCATGCCACGCCCGTCTTCTATCCATGTGTGCAATCCAAAGGCTTTGATGGCATGCCACATAATCATCCGATATGTGTGCTGCCCAAAGGGCAATAATGGCATTTAATTCCCGACGACATCCGACCGTGTGTGCTGCCAAAGGGAGATGATAGCATTTCCACACCAAACATCTTCTGACCGTGTGTGCATTCCAGGGGCGAAGATAACATTTCATGCCTAAGGTCTTCTGAACAATATCCTATCCAAGGGCGATGATGGCAAGCCATACCCGGCGTTGTATTACCCTATGAATGTTGTTAAAGGGCGATAATGGCATGCCATGCCCGATATTTGCCGACTGTGTGTATTGGCCAAGTTTCATGATTGCATGCCACGCTCGACGTAGTTCGACAGTGTATGTTTTCCAAGGCAATGATCGAATTCTAGGACCGATGTTATTCAACCGCTTGTTCAGCCAAATGGCGATGCTATCATGCAACGTCTAACGTCATTCGACCGTGTGTGCTGCCTAAGTTCCATGCGGACATGCCATGCCGCACGTCGTCCAGTTTAGTTTGTTTTCGAATGGCAATGATAACATGCGACGCCGGACGTCATTTGATCGTTTATCTTTCCAAGGGCGATGATGGCATGCCACGCTCGAAGTCATCCGACCGTGTGTACTTTCCAAGGGAGATGATGGCATTGCCACGACCGACGTCTTCTGACTGTGTATATTGCCCAATGGCGATGATGGCATGCCACACCCAATGTTGTCTGATCATGTTTTGCTATCCAAAGGCGATGATGACATGCCACGCCCAATATTATCTGATCGTGTTTTGCTATCCAAGGGCGATGATGTCATACGACGCCCGACGCAGTCCGATCGTGTGTGCTGTCAAAAGGTGATGATATCATCTACGCTCGACGTCGTCCAACCGTGTGCCAAAAACTAGGGAAAAATTATAATTGAATGGGATAAATAGATTTTTACCATAAAATTGATTATATAACATTAAAATTCACATTCTCAAATGTGTTACCAAGGTATTCCGAACTAAAAAATCTATTATCGTTTATCATATTCGTAGCAATAAAGAATCACAATTATCTTCAATATTAGGGGAAATTCAAAATTTAATGGGTTAATAGACATTTTTCATAAAATCGGTGATGATGGCATGTCACGCTAGACGTCGTCTGACGTGTGTAGTGTCCAAGGTCAATGATAAAATGCCATGCACAATGTCATCTAACCTCGGATGTTGTCAAAGGGCAATGATGGAGTGCCTTCTCCGATGTCGTCTGACAGTGTTTGCTGCCCAAGAGATATGCGGGCAAGCCATGCCTGACATCATCCTACCGTGTGTGAAGTCCAAAGACGACGATAGAATGAAACACTCGACGTTTTTCAACTGTATGTGATGTCCAACGTATATGATTGCATGCCACACCCGACGTAGTCTGACCATGTGTTTTGCCCAAAGGCAATGATGACATGCCACGTCCGACGTCTTCCGACCGTATGTGATGTCCAAGGGAAATGATTGCATGCCACACCGGACATTTTCAGACCGTTTGTTTTGTCCTAGTGCGTCGATGGCACGCAATGCCCAACATCATCCGACCGTGTGTGCTGCTAAAGGTCAATGATGGCATGTCACACCCGACATCGTTTGTGTGTGTGTCACAAGGGAGATAATGGCATGCAACACCCAACGTCATGCGACCGTATGTGTCTCCCAAAGGCCGTGCTGGCATGCCACGCCCTACGTGATCCGATCGTGTGTGTTTTCCAACGGCGATGATAACATGCCACACCCGATGTAGTTTGATCATGCGTACTTTCCAAGGGCGATGATAGCATGCCACGGTCGACGTCGTTTGACCGTGTGTGCTGTCCAACTGCGATGATGGCATGCCACGCCCTACATCGTCCGACCATGTGTTCATTCCAATGGCGATGATGGCATGCCACGCCCGACATATCCCGACCTTGTGTGCTGCTCAAGGGCGATGATGGCATGCCACGCCCGCCATAGTCCGATCGTGTGTCATGTCCAAGGGTGATGATGTCATGCCACGCTCGATGTCGTACGACCATGTGCGCTATCAAAGGGCTAGATGGCATGCCATGCCAGACGTCGTCCGACCATGTGTGTTGCCCAAATGCGAAGATGGCATGAAACGCCCGACATCGTCCGACCATGTGTGCTTCTAAAGGGCCATGTGGGCATACCACGCTTCATGTCGTCCAACAGTATGAGTAGTCCAAGGGCGATAATGGCATGTCATGCTCGACGTCGTTCATCCATGTGTGTGGTCCTAAGGGACAGTGACATGCCACACTGGACGTCTTACAACCTTCTATGATGCCCAAGGGCCATGCGACATGCCACACCTAACGTCTTTTGACTGTGTGTGCTGCACAAGGTCTATGATGGCATGCCACGCCCGTCTTCCGTCCGTGTGTGCAGTCCAAAGGCTTTGATGGCATGCCACGTCGACATCATCCGATAGTGTGTGCTGTCCAAAGGGCAATAATGGCATTTAATGCCCGACGTCATCCGACCGTGTGTGCTGCCAAAGGGAGATGATATCATTTCCACGCCAAACATCTTCTGACCGTGTGTGCATTAAAAGGGCGAAGATAATATTTCATGCCTAAGGTCTTCTGAACGTGTATCCTATCCAAGGGCGATGATGGCAAGCCACACCCGACGTTGTTTTACCCTATTTATGTTGTTCAAGGGCAATAATGGCATGCCATGCCCGATATTTGCCGACCGTGTGTGTTGGCCAAGGTTCATGATGTCATGACACGTTGACGTAGTTCGACCGTGTATGTTTTCCAAGGGCGATGATCGCATTCTAGGACCGATGTTATTCAATCGCTTGTGCACCCCAATGGCGTAGATATCATGCAACACCTAACGTCATTCGACCGTGTGTGCTGCCTAAGTTCCATGCGGACATTTCATGCCGCACGTCGTTCAATCATGTGTGTTTTCGAAGTGCAATGATAACATGCAATGCCAGACGTCGTTTGATCGTTTATCTTTCCAAGGGCGATGACGCCATGCCACGCTCGAAGTCATCCGACCGTGTGTACATTCTAATGGCGATGATGGCATTAACACGTCCGACGTCGTCTGACCGTGTGTATCGCCCAATGGCCATAATGGCATGCCACGCTCAATGTTGTCTGATCGTGTTTTGCTTTCCAAGGGCGATGATGGCATGCCACGCCCGACATTGTCTGATCTTTTTTTGTTATCCAAGGGCGATGATGGCATGCCACGCCCGACGTAGTTCGATCATGTGTGCTGTCAAAAGGTGATGATGTCATGCTACGCTCGACGTCGTCCAACCGTGTGTGCAAAACAGGGGAAAATTTAAAATTGAATGGGATAAAAAGCTTCTTATCATAAAATTGATTATATAACATTAAAATTCACAATCTCAAATGTCTTACCAAGGTATTCCGAACTCAAAAATCTATTATCTTTTATCCGACTCGTAGCAATAATAAATTCTAATAATCTTCAATATTAGGGGAAATTCAAAATTTAATGGGTTAATAAACATTTTTCATAAAATCGAATTTGATGGCATGTCACACTAGACGTCGTCTGACCGTGTGTACATTCCAAGGGCGATGATGGCATTGCCACGGCCATCATCGTATGACCGTGTGTATTGCCCAATGGCCATGATGCCATGCCACGCCAGATGTTGTCTGATCGTGTTTTGCTATCCAAGGGCGATGATGGCATGCCACACCCGATGTAGTGTGATCATGTGTGCTGTCAAAAGGTGATGATATCATGCTACGCTCGACGTCGTCCAACCATGTGTGCAAAACTAGGGAAAATTTATAATTGAAAGGGACAAAAAGCTTTTTATCATAAAATTTATTATATAACATTAAAATTCACAATCTCAAATGTGTTACCAAGGTATTCCGAACTCAAAAATCTATTATCATATTCGTAGCAATAAAGAATTAAAATAATCTTCAATATTAGGGGAAATTTAAAATTTAATGGGTTAATAGACATTTTTCATAAAATCGGTGATGATGGCATGTCACGCTAGACGTCGTCTGACCGTGTGTACTGTCCAAGGTCTATGATATGCCATGCACAACATAATCTAACTTCGTATGTTCTCCAAGGTCGATGATAGAATGCCTTGCCCGATGTCGTCTGACAGTATTTTCTGCCCAAGGGACATGCGGTCATGCCATGCCTGACATCGTCCGACCGTGTGTGAAGTCCAAAGACGACAATATCCTGAAACACTCGACGTTTTTCAACTGTATGTGATGTCCAAGGTATATGATTGCATGCCACACCTGACGTAGTGTGACCATGTGTTTTACCCAAAGGCAATGATGGCATGCCACGCCCGATGTCGTCCGACTGTATGTGATGTCCAAGGGAAATGATTGCATGCCACGCCGGACATATTCAAACCATTTGTCCTGCCCTAGGGCGCTGATGGCATTCTACGCCCAACGTCATCCGACCGTGTGTGCTGCTAATGGTCAATGATGGCATGTCACACCCGACATCGTTTATTTGTGTGTCACAAGGGAGATAATGGCATGCCACACCCAACGTCATGCGACCGTATGTGTCTCCCAAAGGTCGTGCTGGCATGCCACGCCCTACGTGGTCCGAACGTGTGTGTTGTCCAAGGGCGATGATAACATGCCACACCCGATGTCGTTTGATCATATATACTTTCCAAGGGCGATGATAGCATGCCACGGTTGACGTCGTCCGACCGTGTGTGTTGTCCAAGGGAAATGATGGCATCTCACGTAGGACGTCATCCGACCCTGTCTATGCTGTCGAACATCGATGATGGCATGCCACACCCTACATATCCTGACCTTGTGTGCTGCTCAAGGGCGATGATGGCATGCCACGCCCGCCATTGTCTGATCGTGTGTCATGTACAAGGGTGATGATGTCATGCCACGCTCGATGACGTACGACTATGTGCGCTATCAAAGGGCTAGATGGCATGCCATGTCAGACGTTGTCCGACGATGTGTGTTTCCCTGTTGCGAAGATGGCATGAAACGCGCAATATCGTCCGACCATGTGTGCTTCTAAAGGACCATGTGGGCATACCACGCTTTATGTGGTCCAACAATATGAGTAGTCCAAGGGAGATATGGGCATGTCATGCTCGACGTCGTTCATCCGTGTGTGTTGTCCAAAGGGATGCTAACATGCCGCACCCGACGTCTTACAACTTCTATGATGCCTAAGGACCATGCGACATGCCACGCCTAACGTCGTCCGACTGTGTGTGTTGTACAAGGTCTATGATGGCATGCCACGCCAGTCTTCCGTCTGTGTGTACAGTCCAAAGGCTTTGATGGCATGCCATGTCGACATAATCCGATAAGTGTGCTGTCCAAAGGCCAATAATGGCATTTAATTCCTGACGTCCTCCGACTGTGTGTGATGCCAAAGGGAGATGATAGCATTTCCACGCCAAACATCTTCTGACCGCGTGTGCATTACAAGGGCGAAGATAAAATTTCATGCCTAATGTCTTCTAAACGTGTATCCTATCCAAGGGCGATGATGGAAAGGCACACCCGACGTTGTTTTATCCTATGTATGTTGTTCAAGTCGATAATGGCATGCCATGCTCGATATTTGCCGACCGTGTGTGTTAACCAAGGTTCATGATGGCATGCAACGCTCGACGTAGTTCGACCGTGTAAGTTTTCCTATGGCGATGATCACATTCTAGGACCGATGTTATTCAACCGCTTCTGCAGCCCAATGGAGATGATAGCATGCAACGCCTAACGTCATCTGACCGTGTGTGCTGCCTAAGTTCCATGCGGACATGCCATGCCGCACGTCGTCCAATCGTGTGTGTTTTCGAAGGGCAATGATAACATGCCACGCAAGACGTCTTTTGATTGTGTATCTTTCCAAGGGCGATGACGGCATGCCACGCTAGAAGTCATCCAACCGTGTATACATTCCAAGGGCGATGATGGCATTGCCACGCTCGAAGTCATCCAACCGTGTATACATTCCAAGGGCGATGATGGCATTGCCACGGCCAACGTCGAATGACCGTGTGTATTGCCCAATGGCCATGATGGCATGCCACGCCCGATGTTGTCTGATCGTGTTTTGCTATCCAAGGGCGATGATGGCATGCCACGCCCGATATTGTCTGATCGTGTTTTGCTATCCAAGGGCGATGATGGCATGCCACGCCCGACGTAGTCCGATAATGTGTGCTGTCAAAAGGTGATGATGTCTTGCTACGCTCGACGTCGTCGAACCGTGTGTGCAAAACTAGGGAAAATTTATAATTGAATGGGATAAAAAGCTTTTTATCATAAAATTGTTAATATAATATTAAAATTCACAATCTCAAATGTGTTACCAAGGTATTCCGAACTCAAAAATCTATTTTCTTTTATCAGATTCGTAGCAATAAAGAAATACAATTATCTTCAAAATTAGGGGAAATTCAAAATTTAATGGGTTAATAGACATTTTTCATAAAATCGGTGATGATGGCATGTCATTCTAGACATCGTCTGACCGTGTGTTCTGTCCAAGTTCAATGATAACATGCCACGCGCGACGTCGTCTTACCTTATATGTTGTCCAAGGGCGATGATGGCATGCCTTGCCCGACGTCATCCGACCGTTTTTTCTGCCCATGAGACATTCACGCATGCCTTGCCTGACGTCGTCCGATTGTGTGTGAAGTCCAAAGACGATGATAGCATGACACGCTTGACGTCTTTCGACCTTATGTGAAGTCCAAGGAATATGATTGCATGCCACGCCTGACGTCGTTTGATCGTGTGTTCTGTCCAAGGGCAATGATAACATGCCACACGCGACATCGTCTGACCTTGTATGTTGTCCTAGGCGATGATGGCATGCCACGCCCGACGTTGTCCGCCTGTGTTTCCTGCCCAAGGGACATGTAGGCATTCCATGACTGACGTCGTCCAACAGTGTGTGACGTCAAAAGACAATGATAGCATGACACGCTCAACGTCATTCGACCGTATGTGCTAACCAAGGTATATGATTTCATGCCATGCCTGACATAGTCTGATCGTGTGTGATGTCCAAGGGTGATGATATCATGCCACGCTCGACGTCGCACGACCATGTGCGCTGTCCTAGGGCTGATGGCATGCCACGCCCGACGTCGTCCGACCATGTGTGTTAGCCAAATGCGAAGATGGCATGTAATGCCCGACATCATCCGACCTAGCGTTCTTCCCAAAGGCCATTTGGGCATAATACGCTTCATGTCGTCCAACAGTATGAGCAGTCCAAGGGCGATAATGGCATGCCATGCTCGCCGTCGGTAATCCGTGTGTGTTGTCCAAAGGGACACTGACATGCCTCACCCGACGTCTTACAACAGTCTGTGATGCCAAAGGGCCATGCAACATGCCACGCCCAACATAATCCGACTGTGTGTGCTGCACAAGCCTATGATGGCCACACTCGTCTTCCATCTGTGTGTGCAGTCCAAAGGCTTTGATGGCATGCCACATCGACATCGTCCGATAGTTTGTTCGGTCCAAAGGGCAATAATGACATTTAATGCCCAACGGCATCCGAGCGTGTGATCTAATAAAGGGCGATGATAACATTTCTACGCCCAACATCGTCTGACCTTGTGTGCAGTCTATGGGCGAAGATAATATGCAATGCCTTAGGTTGTCTAACTGTGTATGCTGTCCAATGGAGATGATGGCAAGCCATACCCGACGTCGTTTTGCCTTGTGTATGTTGTCCAAGTGTGATGATGGCATGCCATGCCCGATGTCGTCCGATCGTGTGTGCTTTCCAAGGGATATGATGGAATTCCACGCCCGACGTAGTCGGACCATATATTTTGTCTAAGGTCAAAATGGCATGCCACGCCCGACGTCGTCCGACCGTGTGTGCTACGCAAGGGCCAAGATGTCATGCCACGCCCGACGTAGTCAAATCGTGCATGCTGTCCAAGGGCGATGATGGCATGCAAAGCTCGACTTTAGTAAACATGCATGCTTTCCAAACCAACGTGTGTGTTCGTCAAGGGCGAAGATGGCATGTCACAACCGACATTGTTTGACCGCTTGCGCTCCCAATGGAGATGATGGCATTCCACACTCAACCTCATACGATCCTGTGTAGATGTCCATGGTCCATGCGGGCATGCCACGCCCAACGACATCCGATTGTGTGTGCTGTTCAAGGGCGATGATAACATGCCACACCCAAAACCATCGTATTGTGTATGCTTTCCAACGGTGATAATGGCATGCCACGCCCGATTTTGTTCTACAGTGTGTGAATTCCAAGGTTGATGATGGCATTGCCACAACCGGAGCCGTCTGTCCGAATGTGCTACCCAAGGGCTACGATGGCATGCCACACCTGACTTATTCCAATCGTGTGTAATGTCCAACGGTGATAATGGCATGCCACACCCGACGTAGTCCGTCCTTGTGTGCTGTCCTAAGGCGAAAAATGGCATGCAAAGCCCGACGTCATCCCACTGTGAGTGCTTCCCAACCGCGATGATGGTATGTAACACCCGATGTCATCCGACTTTGTGTCCAGCCCAAGGTCCACATTGGCTTGCCACGCTTGATGTAGTCCGACTTATTGTGCAGTCCAACAGCCATGCCGGCATGCCACGCTAGATGTCGTTCATCCGTGTGTACTTACAAAGGGAGATGATAACATGTGACGCTCGATGTTTTACGACAAGTTGTGTTGTCCAACGGAAATGATGGCATGCAACGACAGACGTATTCCGACCGTATGTGCTGCCCAAGAGAAATGATAGCATTTAACGCCCGACTTCGTTCGACCGTGTGTGCTGCCCAAGGGCGATGATGGCATGGCACGCCCGCGTCATCCGACTGTCTATGCTATCCAATGGAGATGATAGCATGCCATGCCTGACGTCTTCTGACCATATGTATGCTATCCAAGGGCGATGATGGCATGCCACGCCCAAAATCTTCTTACCATGTGCTCATTGTAAAGGTGAGTATGGCATGCCATTCCCGACATTGTCCGACCGTGTATGCTGTGTAAGGAAAAAGATGGCATGCCACTCCCGATGTCGTCCAACCGTGTATGCTATCCAAGGGAGATGATGGTATGCCACGCCCGACATCGTTCTCCTGTATGTGCAGCCCAAGGGTGATAACTGCATGTCACGCCCGATGTTGTTTGACCGTATGTGCTGCACAAGGGCCATAATGGCATGCCAAGCCAGACGTCATCTGATGGTGTGTGCTTATCAATGGACATGCAGTTATGCCACACCGTATGTGGTCTATCGTGTGTGCTGTCCAAGGGCGATGATAACATTTCAGGCCCTACGTCGTCCTATCGTGTATTCTTTCCAAGGGCAATGACAGCATGCCACGCCCGAAATTGTCCGACCGAGCTACCCAAGGGCGATGATGACATGTCATGCCCGACTTTGTTTGACCGAGTGTGCTTCCCAAGGGCCATGCTGGCATGCCACGCCTAACGTTGTCCGACCATATATGCTGTCCAAAATTGATGATGGCATGCCACGTCCGATGTCGTTCGTGAGTGTGTGTTGTCCAATGGTGATGATTGAATGCCACGCCTAACGTCGTCCGACCGTGTGTGCTGTCCTAGGGCGAGATGGCATGCCACGCCCAAGGTAGTCCAACCATGAGTGCTTCCCAAGGGCAAGGATTGTATCTAACACCCGACATTGTTTGAAAGTGTTGGCGGCACAAGAGCGATAATGGCATGCCACGCCCAACGTCGTTTTCCCTTGTTTGTAGTCCAAAGGCGATGATGGTATGCTACGCAACATCGTTTGACTGTGTTCTATCCAAAGGTGATGCATTCGTCGTTCGACTAGTGTGTTGCCCAAGGACCTAATGGGCAGGCAACGCCCGTCATCATCCGACGATGGTGTGTGTGAATTCCAAGGTTGATGATGGCAGGCCACTTCCGACGTCGTTCGACTTGTATTTTGTCCAAGGGCAATGATGGCATGCCATGAACAATATTGTCCGTCAGAGTGTGCTCTTCACAGACAATGATGGAATTTTACACCCGACATTGACCGATCGTGTATGTTGTCCAAGGGAGAAGATGACATGCCTTGCCCGACATCGTCTGATAATGTGCAACCCAAGGACTATTCAGGCATGCCACATTCGACGTACTCCGAAAGTATATTCTATACAAGAGGGATGATAATATGCCACACACGAGTTCTTTTGACTGTGTATGTTGTCCAAGTGCGATGATGGCATGCCACGCCCGACGTCGTTCGACCGTGTGTGCTGTCCAAGGGATATGATGGAATTTAACACCTGACATAGTCCGACTGTATATTTTGTCTAAGGTCAAAATTGCATGCCACGCCTGACGTCGTCTGACCATGTATGCTATCCAAGGGTGATGATGGAATGCCACACCCGACGTCGTCCGACCGTGTGTGCTGCCCAAGGATGATGATGGAATGTCATGCCCCACTTCGCCAATGTGTGTCGCACAAAGGAAATAATTACATGCCATGACTAATGTCATCCGAACGTATGTTTTACCCAAGGGCCATGTGTGCATGCCACGACCTACGTGGTCGGATCGTGTGTGTTGTCCAAGGGGATGACAACATGCCACACACAACATCGTCTGACCGTGTGTGCTTCCCGATGGAGATGATGGCATTCCATGTGCGACATCGTCAAACAATGTAGTCTGCCCAAGGGCAATGATTGCATGTGAATGTCGACGTTGTACGACCGTGTGTGTTGCCCAAGAACCATGTGGGTATGCCACGCCCGACTTTTTCCCATCATGTATTCTGTCTCCTTTATTTAGTTAATTTTTTGAAAAAAATATTATTATATTTTTATTTATATACAATAATATAAACGTAAAACTAGAAATATAATATGCTTCGTGTCGTATTAAGTTAAAAATGAAAGACTAGTACAATGCAATGGAAAAATCAAGAAGATATATTAGATTAGTATGAATGCGAAAACCATGATTGATGATGGCGTGATACGCCGGACGTAGTCCTACCATGTGTTCTGCTCAAGGGCAATGATGTCATCTAACGCTCGAGGTCGTCTGACTTTGTGTTCTTCACAAGGGCAGTGATAACATGTTATGCCCTATGTCGTCTAACCTTGTATGCTGTCCACGGGCGATATTGAAATTACACGCCTGACGTTGTACCACCCTGTGTATGTCTCCCAACAAATATGATGCCATTCAATGCTTGATGTCGTTCGACCGTGTGTGTTAACTAAGCGCGATAATGGAATGTCACACCTGACATCGTCGGACCGCCTGTGCTTCCCAAGCGCGATGATGGCATTCCATGCTCGACATAGTTCGATCGTGAATATTGCCCAAGATTCGAGCGAGCATGTCACTCTTGACGTCATCCGATCGTGTGTTCTAACATAGGGCGATGATAACATGCTCATGTTTGCTGTCCAAGGTCGATTATTGCCTGCCAAGCCCTATGTCGTCCGATCGTATGTGTTGGCCAAGCGTGGCATGTTATCATCGCCTTTTGACAGCACACATGGTCGGATGCATCAAGCATGGCATGCCTGCATAGTACTTGGCACACGGTCACACGACGTCTGGTGTGGAAATGTTATCATTTCCTATGGGCAGAAGACACGCTTAGATGACAACTGGCATTAAATGCCATCATTTCCCTTGTACAACATACACGGTCGGACTACGTCGAGTGTTGCATGTAATCATCGCCCTATGTCAGAACATACACGGTCGGACTACGTCGAGTGTTGCATGTAATCATCGCCCTATGTCAGAACATACAGTCGGATGAAGTCATTTGTTGCATGCCCGTATGGACTTTCGGTAACACACATGTAACATGATGTCGGGCCTGCCATGCAATCACAGCCCTTAGGTATAATATATTATCAAACGACCTCGAGCGTAAAAAATGCCATCATGGACATTAAGTAAAACACATGGTGGGACTACATCGGAGTGGCATGCCACGTGGACCTTGGGCAGCACACACGATCGGATAACTTTGGGCTTGGAATATCATAATCACCTTTGGACAACACACAATAACGAACGACGTCAGGCGTGGCATTTCATCATCGCCCTTGGACTGCACACACGATCGTACGACATCGGGTGTGCCATGCGATCATCGTCCTTGTCCAACACACATGGTCAAACAACGTCGAGTGGTACATGTCATAATTTCTATAAGGTAGCACACACGGTTGGACTATGTCGGGCGTGTTATGCCATCATCGCCCTTGGACAGAACAGGCGATTGTACAACATAGGTCATGACATGTCATCATCCCATTGGAAAACATACATGGACGAATAACATCGAGCATGGCATTCCCACATGGCCCTTGGGCAGCACACACTATCGGACGACGTCAGCCGTAACATGCCATTATCGCACTTGGGAAGCACACAAGGTTTGGACGGCGTTGGTGGTGACATGCAATCATGACCTTGGACATTACACACGGTCGGAAGACATCGAGCATGGCATGCCATCATCGCTCTTGGACAGCACATACGTTCGATCTACATCGGGCGTGGCATGCAAACATTGTCCTTGGGCAGCACAAACGGTCTGAAGACGTAGGCGTGGCATGCCATCGTCGCCCTTGGAAATCAGACACGATAGAACGTTGTTGGGCATTGCATATTATCATCACCCTTGGAAAGCACACACGATTGGATCACGTAGGGCGTAGCATGCCCGCATAGCCCTTGGGCAGTGCACATGGTCGGAAGACGTCAGTTGTGGCATGTGATATACCATGGTTTCAAGGTATATTTAATGTTCTTTCCTTATGTTTAGTGTGTGTCCAAAAGCCTTTTTGTATTGATTTTTATGTAAGTTTTTATTTATTTGTAGGAAATATTTCCAAGGATGAACACAAAAGTTTTTAAGCAAGAAGTGCAGAAAAGTTACAACCTACGGAGCCTGTGACGGTCCATCGAGCCTGTGACGATCCATAGGTGGCATCATGGTGAAGCTGCTGAAGGAAGATGGGGATGTCTGACCATGTGTGGGGATACGATATGTGTGATGGACCGTCTTAGCCACAACGGTCCGTCCGGCTGGTTCGTCGTCAAGATCAGAGAAGTAGTCCTAGTACCCAAATTATAAGAGTTGATGTGTCATGGAACGGAGATCCTCGACAGACCGTTGTGCATGTGATGATCCGTCATACTGCCGTCGAGGTTAATGAAGAGAGAAATAAAAGAATTTGCAAAGTATGGGACGACAGATTCCATGACAGCCCTTCGTGACCAGGACGACCGTCGCGAGGTCCGTTGACCCAACCACGTTTTGACAGATTTTTAATCAAATAGAGTTCTTCTTTGATTAGGTTTTTGTTTTTTTATAAATAATTTGAAAAACCTCGTTATGGGGGTTAGACTTTTGGTTATTAGAAACTTTTATGTTAGATTCATTGTGAAGAGATTATTTAGATTATTAGACTTTGGATTGTTACACTATTCTCTAGAGGTTATTGTTAGTGATTTTGTCGATTAATCAAGTAAATTTCTTGATTTTCTGCTTTCTCATCAATGTAAGTACATGAATTCTTTTATCGTATATATGAATATTGTGATTGTTACTATGGGTAACTAAACTCCATATCTAGGGTTGTGGTAACCATGGGCGAATAATGAGGTAAAACCTAACTAAAATAACAATTCTAGAATAGTGTGTTGCATGTATTTATAATTCTTTCGCATAGAAGTCTTTTTAACGGATGTCCAATGTTAAAATTTCCTTTATTGCTACTTGACGGACCAAGGAGGTTGATAATAGGAAACGAATTATCAACATAGATTTAGTTTATACTATCTAATAGGCTAGTATTGGTTGGTACGAGGTAATAACTTAGTCAAATACCGAATATGATGCTTAATATGAGGAGAAGATAAGGATTAGTATAGCAACACACGTAACCGGACCAAGATGCGTAGTGAAATTTTCTAGATGCCGGACTAAGCATTTAGAAATGCATAACATTTGCATGCAAGATACTAGAAAATAATTGTTATGGTTAGAATTATCAAGTTTGGAACCTGTGGGGAAAATATAAATCCTAGTTAATTTTATTAATTGATTAAACTCCAACATTTTAATCTGTTAGTTGTCTACTTTGATTTAGATAATTAACTTCATTAAATTAGAAATTAAAAACCCCGTTTATTATCTTTTGTTTTCTAAAGAAATAATTGACTGAACACTAGTAACAATGGATTAAAGTTAAGTCAAAACTATTTTCCTCGTGGTAACGATCCCAACCTCATTAGCAGGGTTATTTACTTGACACGACCGATTTACTTCTTATTTGAGAAGTAACATTGAGAGTATTAATTTTTTGCACCGCTGCAGGGGATTTTAGCTTTTATATTAACTTAAACTTATTACTATAGTTTAGTCGATATTTTCTTATTTTTACTTTGGTTTTTTAATTATTGCAGAACTATCTTCCTTGTATGCCAAATACATGGAGAGGAAGAGAACCCTTGTTTCCCTACGATCACGAATTAGAGCGTACACTACGCAACATGAATCGAAACTTGGATACTAATGATGATGATCCACACAAGAACATCCCAGCTCCGGTTGATGTTCATGGTGAGTTAATACCCGATGGTCTTGGTGAAAACCAATAGAGGGGATAAAATACCACTCCACGGCTCCAAGAATACTACAGAAGCTATGACAATGTAGTAGAATCCGATAGGCCACTAGTAATGCCTCCTCTACCACCAGGCCACACCTTTGTGGTAACTAGTAGCTTGATGCAAATGCACACTACAAGAGGTTTGTTTTTAGGGCTACCTTTTAAGGATTCACATGCCCATATAGCTAAGGTAACGGATGTGTGTAAAATTTGTCTAGGGAGGCCTGACTTTGACTTGGATGTCTTAGGACTAAGAGTGTTTCCTCTCTCACTGATGAGAGAGGTTGATATTTGGTTCATTGAGCTCTCTTATAACTCAATCTTCATTTGGAACCAACTAAGGGATGTTTTCTTAGCACGTTACTACCGGGTCTCCAAGAATCTAAACCACAAAGACATAGTGAAAGTCTTTGTGGCATTACCAGGAGAGTAAGTTAGTAGTTCTTCAGATAGATTAACTTTGTTTTTGAGAAGCGTTCCCAATCACCGTATAGATGATGAGTCACTGAAGGAATACATTTATCGGGGACAGGATTATAATAATAAAGCGGTGTTGGATACTATAGCGGGTGGTTCTTATGTGCCGTGTCCTCATGCTGAGATTGCTGAAAATTAGAGAAAATCTCCCGGAACAATAAAGCTTGGAGTGCTAGGAAGTCGATACTTTGAAAAATACCTTCGTAGTGCAATCCACTCACAACCCTACCACAGATGAGATTAATGAAGAAATGGCTCTTATGAGAACTAAGCTTGGGTTGGTGTTAAAACATGTCACTGGGGTGCAGAAAAGATAAATGCAGACAACTACTTGTCTAAACCACTACCACAAAATGATGAATGTTATTATGAGGAGATTTCTTTGCGGTAAATGAGCAGACGGGGGGTTTCTGACCATGTGACCAAGGCTCTGATCAGGAAAATTGGCCCCAAGATCAAGCAAAACCAAGCTCGGATCTATGGTAACTATAT
This sequence comes from Solanum neorickii, assembly GCA_027704865.1. Taxonomy (NCBI): domain Eukaryota; kingdom Viridiplantae; phylum Streptophyta; class Magnoliopsida; order Solanales; family Solanaceae; genus Solanum; species Solanum neorickii. Next base: position 25,236 of record JAKWJC010000005.1, on the reverse strand, counting down.
CTCTGAGGGATATTATGTTTGAAAAGGAAATTACAAGCGCGACCACAACTTCAACAGGCGTAACTATGGTAATAGAAATGATAGGAATGGTCCCTATGTTCCTCCTCAAAATCGTGAACATACTTCTAGGGATGTTGGAGGTAGTATGGGGCGAGTTGAGGATATGTTGCATATAATGATGAGGAGGTTCGATGCTAGTGATGACTACACTAAAGAATTGAGGAATGATTTAGCACGTATTGGGAAGAAAGTCGATACACATGCAATATTGATTAAGCAGCTTGAGTCATGATTGGCCAAATTATCTTCAATTGTGCACACACGGCAATCAGGTACTCTTCCGATACTGATAGAGTGGTAGAGGTTAATGGTGAAGTATAATATAACACTGGAATTGATGCTGAAATGCCTAAAAAGGTCACTCCCATGCCTAGACCTCCCCCCCTTATTTCCTTAAATATTAGTGAAAAAGATCGAAGATGGTAAATATCGGTGTTTAATAACAATGTTGAAGTATCTTTCTATCAATGTCCCTTTGGTAGAAGCTTTAGAACAAATGCACGGTTATGCCAAGTTTATGAAAGATCTGGCCACAAAGAAAAGATCGGTCACTTTTGAGAATGATGATAGAATGAAGCATTGTAGTGATATTTCTACAGGATCTCGGGTACAATAGAAAGAAGATCCGGGTGCGTTCACCATTCCTAGTACAATCGGGATATTACATTTTGCGAAAGCATTGTGTGATCTGGGAGTAAGCATAAATCTCATGACCCTCTCGATTTACAAGAAGTTGGGTTTGGGTAATCCAAAGACCGCTGCGATGAGGCTACTGATGGCCGATCAAATAGTAAAAATGCCTATAGGGATACTCCACAATATGCTAGAAAAGGTGGAGTCGCTCACATTTCCGGCAGATTTTGTTATATTTGATTGTGAAGTCGATTTTGAAGTGCCTATTATTCTTTGGAGGCCATTCCTTGCTACGGGTAGAACCTTAGTTGATATGGAAAATGGGCGGATGAAATTTTGGTTAAACAATGAAGAAGTTACTTTCAACATTTGTAGGTCTATGAGGCAGAGTGGTGAGATCCAATCGGTATCTAGTATATCCTACAAAGATGGTGTGTAATCTAAGACACCAATAGAAGAACATCTAGATATAGAAGCATTAGAGGAAGTGATCATGAATTTGGATAACGATTGCAATGAAGAGTATGAGTCATTAGTCGCGGCCCTTGATCATGGTGATGTTCAGTTTAAATCGAAGAAATATGAGTTAGACATGAAAAATCACGAGTCTTCACCCGTAAAACTATCTATAGAGGAGGCTCTAAAGTTAAAACTAATAGCTCTCCCACCACATCTCAGGTATGAGTTCCTAGGAAATGATGACACTTTTCCGGTAATCATTGTATCAGATCTGAATAAATAACAAGTTGAGATATTTGTTAAAGTGCTATAAAGATTCAAAACTATTGGGTGGACTATTTGGGATATTATTGGTATCCCTCCTGGTATTTGTTCTCAAAAAATCAAACTGAAGCCTGATCATAAGCCAAGTATTGAGCACCAGAGACGCTTAAATCCACCTATTCAAGAGGTTGTGAATAAGGAAATCATTAGGTGGTTGGAAGCCGGAGTAATCTATCGTAGCGCCGATAGTAGTTGGGTATGCCCTGTTCAGTGTGTACTTAAGAAAGGGAGAATGAATATTGTCCCCAATGAGAAAAATGAACTTTTATCCAATGAGACCGATTACTGGATGGAGGGTGTTTATGGATTACCGTAAACTAAATGTATGGAATGAAAAATACCATTTTTCTCTGCTCTACATGGATCATATATTGGATAGACTTACCGGAAAAGGGTGGTACAGTTTTCTTGATGGCTATTCGGGGTATAATCATATTTCTATTGCACCAGAAGATCAAGAGAACACCACCTTTACTTGTCTATATGGTACCTTTGCGTTCAAGAGAATGTCGTTTGGGTTCTGCAATGCACCCTCCACATTTCAGAGATGTATGATGTCGATATTCTCCAACATGGTGGAAGATACTACAGAAGTTTTTATGGATGATTTTTCTGTAGTTGGTGAATCATTCGAGCGGTGTTTGAACAGTTTATCTTAGGTCCACAAGAGATGTGAAGACTGCAATTTAGTACTAAATTGGGGGAAATGCCACTTCATGGTGAAAGAAGGTATTCGTTTGGGTCATCGCATTTCAGAAAAGGGAATAGAGGTTAACTGAGCTAAAGTCGAGGTAATAGAGAGAATTCACCCACCTATTTCTGTAATGGTGTGAGATGCTTTCTTGGGTGTGCAGGTATTTACCCAAGATTCATCAAAGATTTTTCAAAAATTGCACATCCGTTGTGAAAACTACTGGAGAAAGATTGTAAGAATTATTTTGATGAATCCTGTCTGAAAGCATTTGGCGAGCTGAAAGAAAAATGGGGTCTGCATCGATCATTATTGCACCGATCATTATTTCTCCGTAGTCCCGACATTGTCCTACCATGTGTGCAGTCCAGGGGCGATGATGGAATTTCCACGACCGACGTCGTACAACTGTGTGTGCTGTCGAAGGGCCATGATGGCATGCCATGCCCGACGTTGTCTGACCATGTGTGCTGTCAAAAGGAAATTATGGCATGCTATGCTCGACGTCGTCCAACCGACTGTGCAAAAGAAGTGGAAATTTATAATTCAACAGGATAAAAAGCTTTTTATCATAAAATTGATTATCTAACATTAAAATTCACATTCTCAAATGTGTTACCATGGTATTCCCAACTCAAAATTCTATTTTGTTTTATCAGATTTGTAGCAATAAAAAATTACAATTATCTTCAAATTAGGGGAAATTCAAAATTTAATGGGCTAATAGACATTTTTTCATAAAATCAGTGATGATGGAATGTCACGCTAGACGTCGTCTGACCGTGTGTTCAATCCAAGGTCAATGATAACATGACACGCGCCATGTCGTCTAACCTTGTATGTTGTCAATGGGAGATGATGGCATGCCTTGCCCGATATCGTCTGACCGTGCTTGCTGCCCAAGAGAAATGCGGGCATGCGATGCATGACGTCGTCCGACCGTGTGTGAAGTCCAAAGAGGACAATAGCATGAAACAATGGACGTTTTTCAACTTTATGTGCTGTGCAAGGTATATGATTGCATGCCACACCCGACGTAGTCTTACGATGTGTTTTGCCCAAAGGAAATGATGGCATGCCACGCCCGATAGCATTCGACCGTATGTATGTCATCCGACTGATGGTGCTTCTCAAGGTCAATGATGGCATGTCACACTCGACATCATCTGTATGTGTGTCACAATGGCGATAATGGCATGCCACGCAAAATGTCATGCGACCGTATGTGTCTCCCATAGGCCATGCTGGCATGCCACGCCCTACGTGGTACGATCGTGTGTGTTGTCCAAGGGCGATGATAACATGTCACACCCGATGTCATTTGATCATGTATACTTTCCAAGGGTCATGATGTCATGCCACGGTCGACGTCGTCCTATCGTGTGTGATGTCCAAGGGAAATAATGGCATGCCACGTAAGACGTCATCCGACCCTGTCTATGCTATCGAGCGATGATGATGGCATGCCACACCCTACATCGTCCGACCATTTGTTCATTCCAATGGCGATGATATCATGCCACGCCCGACATATCCCGACCTTCTGTGTTGCTCAAGGGCGATGATGGCATGCCACGCCCGCCATATTCCGATCGTGTGTCATGTCCAAGGGTGATGATTTCATGCCACGCTCAATGTCGTACGACCATGTGCGCTATCAAAGGTCTAGATGGCATGCCATGCCTGACGTCGTCAGACCATGTGTGTTGCCCAAATGCAAAGATGGCATGAAACGCCCGGCATTGTCCGACCATGTGTGCTTCTAATGAACCAGGTAAGCATACCACGCTTCATGTCGTCCAATAGTATGAGTAGTCCAAGGGCGATAATGGCATGTCATGCTCGACGTCGTTTATCCATGTGTGTTGTCCAATGGGACGCTGACATGCCACACCTGACATCTTACAACCTTCTTTTATGCCCAAGGGCCATGTGACATGCCACGCCCAACGTCGTGCGACTATGTGTGGTGCACAAGGTCTACGATGGCATACCTCACCCATCTTCCGTCCGTGTGTGCAGTCCAAAGACTTTGATGGAATGCCACGTGGACATCATCCGATAGTGTGTGCTGTCCAAAGGGTAATAATGGCATTTAATGCCCGACGCCATCCGACCGTGTTTGCTGCCAAAGGGAGATGATAGCATTTACACGCCCAAAATTGTCTTACCGTGTGTGCAGTCATAGGGCGAAGATAACAGTCCATGCCTAAATTCTTCTCACCGTGTATGCTATCCAACGGCGATAATGGCAAGCCACACCCGACGTCGTTTTACCCTATGTATGTTTTTCAAGGGCGATAATGGCATGCCATGCCTGACGTTTTCCGACCGTGTATGCTGGCCAAGGTTCATGATGGCATGCCACGCTCGACGTAGTTTGACCGTATACGTATTCCAAGGGGAATGATGGCATTCTAGGACCGATGTTATCCAACCGCTTGGGTAGCCCAATGGCGATGATGGCATGTGATGCCTAATGTCATCCGACCGTGTGTGCTGCCTAAGTTCTATGTGGACATGCCATGCCGCACGTCATCCAATCGTGTGTGTTTTCGAAGGGCAATGATAACATGCCACGCCAAACGTCGTTTGATCGTGTATCTTTTAAAGGTCGATGATGACATGCCACGCTCGAAATCATCCGACTGTGTGTACATTCCAAGGGCGATGATTGCATTGCCACGGATGGCATTGTATGACCGTGTATATTTCCCAATGGCCATGATGGCATGCCACGACCGATGTTGTCTGATCGTGTTTTTCTATCCAAGGGCGATAATGGCATGCCACGCCCGATATTGTCTGATCGTGTTTTTCTATCCAAGGGCGATGATGGTATGCCACGCCCGACGTAGTCCGATCGTGTGTGCTGTCAAAGGTGAAGATGTCATGCTACGCTCGACGTCGTCCAACCGTGTGTGCAAAACTAGGGGAAATTTATAATTGAATGGGATAAAAACATTTTTATCATAAAATTGATTATATAACATTAAAATTGACATTCTCAAATGTGTTAACAAGGTATTCCGAAATAAAAAATCTATTTTCTTTTATCAGATTCTTAGCAATAAAGAATTACAATTATCTTTTAGTCGTGTGTTCTGTCCAAGGGCAAAGATAACATGCCACGTGCGACGTCGTCTTACCTTGTATGTTGTCCAAGGGTGATGTTGGCATGCCTTGCCAATCGTCGTCCGACCGTGTTTGCTGCCCAAGGGACATGTGCGCATGCCATGCCTGACGTCGTCTGACCGTGTGTGAAGTCCAAAGATGATGATAGCATGACACGCTCGATGTCTTTTGATCGTATGTGCAGTCCAAGGTATATTATTGCATGCCACGCCCGACGCCGTCTGACCGTGTGTTCTGTCCAAGAGCAATGATAACATGACACATGAGACGTCGTTTGACCTTATATGTTGTCCAAGGGCGATGATGGCATGCCACGCCCGATGTCGTCTGACCGTGTTTCCTGCCCAAGGGACATGCTGGCATTCCATGACTGACGTTGTCCGACCATGTGTGACATCCAAAGACGATAATAGCATGACATTCTCGACGACTTTCGACCATATGTGTTGTCCAAGGTATACGATTGCATGCCACGCCCGATGTCGTCAAACCGTGTGTGCTACCGAAAGGCGATGATGGAATGCCACGCCTGACGTCGCCCGATCATATGTGGTGTTCAAGGGAAATGATTGCATGCCAAGCACGACATTGTCAGACTATGTGTGCTTCCCTAAGGCAATGATGGCATGACATGCCCGACGTCATCCGACCATGTGTGCTGCTCAAGGGCAATGATGGCATGTGAGTTCAACGTCATCTGTGTGTGTGTCACAAGGGCGATAATGGCATGCCACGCCCAACATCATGCGACCGTATGTGTTTCCCAAAGGCCATGATGGCATGCCACGCCGAATGTCATCCGATTGTGTGTGCAGTCCAAGGGCGATGATAACATGCCACACCCGAAATCATCCTATAGTGTATGCTTTCCAAGGGTGATGATGGCATGCCACGCCCGATTTTTTTCGACATTGTGTGCATTCCAAGGTTGATGATGGCATTGCCACAGCCAGAATCGTCTGACCGTATGTGCTACCCAAGGGCTATGATGGCATGCCACGCCTGACTTATTCCAATCGTGTGTGATGTCTAACGGTGATAATGGCATGCCACGCCTGACGTAGTCCGTCCTTCTTTGCTATCCAAAGGCGAAATGGCATGCAAAGCCCGACGTCATCCTACCGTGAGTGCTTCCCAACCGCGATGATGGTATGTAACACCCGATGTCATCCAATTTTGTGTCCTGCCCAAGGTCCACGTTGGCATGCCACTCTCGATGTCATCCAACTTATTGTGCAGTCTAACGGCCATGCCAGCATGCCACGCTAAAGGTCTTTCATCCATGTGTGCTGACAAAAGGAGATGATAACATGCCACGCCCGACGTTGTACGACAATTTGTGCTGTCCAAGGGAAATTACGGCATGCAACGCCCGACGTAGTCCGACTGTATCTGCTGCCCAAGGGCAATGATAACATTTAACGCACGACTTCGTTCGACCGTGTGTGCTGCCCAAGGGCGATGATGGCATGGCACGCCCGCGTCATCCGACTGTCTATGCTGTCCAATGGAGATGATGGCATGCCATGCCCAATGTCGTTTTCCCTTGTTTATAGTCCAAAGGCGATGATGCCATGCCACTTCAACATCGTTTGACCGTGTGTGCTATCCAAAGGCGATGCATGTCATGGCCGACGTCGTTCGACTGCTGTGTTGCCCAAGGACCATATATGGATGCAACGCTCGTTATCATCCAACTGTGCATGCTTTCCAAGTACGATGATGGAATGCCACTTACGACGTCGTTCGACTTGTATATTTTCCAAGGGCAATAATGGCATGCCATGCACAATATCGTCCGTCAGAGTGTGCTTTCCAAGGGCAATGATGGAATGTCACACTCGACGTTGTCCGATCATGTATGTTGTCCAAGGGAGAAGATGGCATGCCTTGCCCGACACCGTCTGAGAGTGTGCAACCCAAGGGCCCTGAAGGCATGCCACACGCGACGTAGTCCGAAAGCATGTTCTATCTAATATGGATGATAATATGCCACGCCCGATTTGGCATGCCATGCCCAAATTCGTCCGACCATGTGTGCTGTCCAAGGCTTACGATGGAATTTCGCGTCCGACGTAGTCCGATCGTATATTTTGTCTAAGGTCAAAATTTCATGCCACGCCCGAAGTCGTCTGACCATGTATGTTATCCAAGGGCGATGATGGTATGCCACTTCCGACATCGTCCGACCGTGTGTGCTGCCCAAGGGCGACGATGGAATGTCATGTCCCGCTTTGTCAATGTGTGTTGCACAAAGGAAATAATTGCATACCATGTCTAATGTCATCCGATCGTATGTGCTACCCAAGGGCCATGTGGGCATGCCAAGGCCTACGTGGTCGGATCGTGAGTGTTTTCCAGGGGGATGACAACATGCCACACACGACGTCGTCTGACCGTGTGTGCTTCCCAAGGGTGATGATGGCATTCCATGCGCGACATCGTCAAACAGTGTATGCTGCCCAAGGGCAACGATTGCATGCGAAGCTCGACATTGTACGACCGTGTGTGTTGGCGAGGGACCATGCGGGCATGCCACGCCCGACTTTGTCCGATCGTGTATTTTGTCTCCTTAATTTTGTTAATTTTTTTTAAAAAATATTATTATATTTTAGTTATATAGAATAAAATAAACGTAAAACTACAAATATAATATGCTTCGTGCCGTATTAAGTTAAAAATGAAAGACTAGTACAATGCAATGGGAAAATCGAGAAGATATATTAGATTAGTATGAATGCGACAACCATGATTGATGATGGCGTGATACGCCTGACGTAGTCCTACCAAGTGTGCTGCTCAAGGGCAATGATGTCATCTACAATCGAGGTCGTCCGACTTTGTGTTCTGCACAAGGGCAATGATAACATGTTATACCTTACGTCGTCTAACCGTGTATGCTGTCCACGGGCGATGATGACATTCCACGCCTAACGTTGTATGACCCTATGTATGTTGTCCAAGTGATATGATTCCATGTCATGCCCGATGTCGTCCAACCATGTGTGCTAACTAAGGGCGATGGTGGAATGTCACGACTGACGTCGTCCGACCACCTGTGCTGCCCAAGCACTATGATGGCATGCCATGCTCGACATCGTTCGACGTGAATATTGCCCAAGATTCGAGCGAGCTTGTAACTCTTGACGTCATCCGATCGTGTATTCAAACATAGGGCGATGATAACATGCTCATCTTTGCTGTCCAAGGTCGACGATGGCCTTCCAAGCCCGACGTCGTTCGATCGTATGTGTTGGCCAAGGGCTATGATGGCATACCAGGCCCGACGTAGTCTGACCGTGTATGCTGGCCAATGGTGATGATGGCATGACACACCCGACGTCGTCCCACCGTATGTGTTATCCAAGGGAGAAGATGTCATGTCACGCCAGACGTCGTCCGACCGCATGTGCTTCCTAATGGCGATGAAGGCATGCCACGTCTGACGTCATCCAACCGCTTGTGATACCCAAGGATCTGTGACGACATTCCACGCCCTACGTCGTCCGATCGTGTGTGCTGTCTAAGGGCGATGATAAAAAGCTACGCCTGAAGTCGTCCGATACTGTATGCTTTTCAAGGGCAATGATGACACACCTTGCCTGATGTCGTCCGACCATGTGTGCATTCCAAGGGCGATGATGGCACTTCCATGACAAATGTTCGACTGTGTGTGCTGCCAAAGGGCCACGATAGGATGCCATGCTCAACGTACTCCGATCATGTGTGTTGTCCAAAGGCAATGATGGCATGCCACGCTCGACGTCATCCAACCGAGTGTGCAAAACAAGGGGAAATGTAAAATTGAACGGGAAAAAAAGCTTTTTATCACAAAATTTATATCTAACATTAAAATTAACATTCTTAAATGTATTACGAAGATATTCCAAATTCAAAAATTTGTTTTCTTTTATCAGATTCGTAGCAATAAAGAATTATATTTTTCTTCAAAATTATGGAAAATTCAAAATTTAATGGGTTAAAAGACATTTTTCTTAAAATCACCGATGGTGGCATGCCACACATAACGTTTTCAGACCGTGTGTTTAATCGAAGGGAGATGATAACATGGCATGCCTGACGTCGTCTGTTAGTGTATGCTGTTCAAGGGCGATGATGGCATCCCACGCCCGACGTCCTTCGACCTTGTAAGCTGCCTAAGGGACATGCGAGCATGCAAAGCCGACGCTGTCTAAGTGTGTGTGCAGTCCAAAAGCGATGATGTCATGCCACGCCCAACATCATTCGACAGTATGTGTTGTCCAAGGGAGATGATTGCATGCGATGCCCGATATCGTCCGATTGTGTTTTCTTTCCAAGTGCAATGATAGCACATCACGCTCAACTTCATCCGACCGTGTGTGCTTCCCAAGGGCGATGATTAAATGCCACGCCCGACGTCGTTCGATCGTATGTTCTGTCCAAAGGCGATGATAATATGCCACACCCGATGTCATCCGGTTGTGTATTTTGTCCAAGGGCGATGATGGCATGCACTCCTAATGTCGTCCGACCATTTTTGTTCTCCAACGACGATGATAGCATTCTACATCCTATGTCATTCGTCAGTGTGTGTTGTCCAAAGGCAATGATGGCATGCAACTCCTGACGTCGTCCGACCATGTGTGTTGTCCAAGAACGAGATGGCATGCCACGCCTGATTGTAGTACAACCGTGTGTTCTTTCCAAGGTCAATGATGGAATTTAACGCCCGACATCATCCGACCGTGTGTGCTGCCCAAGGGTGATGAGACAATAGTCGCGCCCAACACGTCTGAGAGTATGTGCAGTCCAAAGGTGATGATAACATACCTCGCCGACATCGACCGACCGTGTGTTCTGCCCAAGGCCAATGATGGCATGCCGCGCCCGATGTAGTTCGACCATATTTGTCGTCCAAGGGTGTTGATTACATGCAATGCCCGACGTTGTCCGTCCATGTGTTCTGTCTAAAGGCGATGATATTATGCCAAGCCTGACATCGTCCAACACCATGTGTGCTATCCAAGGAAATGATGCCATGCCACGTTCTACGTCGTTTGACCGTGTGTCTTGGCCAAGGGCTATGATGGCACGCCATGCCCGACGTTGTCTGATCATGTGTGCTGTCAAAAGGAAATGATGGCATGCTACGCGTGTGTGCAAAACTAGCAGAAAATTTATAATTCAACGGGATAAAAAGCTTTTTATCATAAAATTGATTATGTAACATTAAAATTCACATTCTTAAATGTGTTACTATTGTATTCCGAACTCAAAAATCTATTTTCTTTTATAAGATTCATAGTAATAAAGAATTACAATTATCTTCAAAATTAGGGGATATTCAAAAATTAATGTGTTAATAGACATTTTTCATAAAATCGGTGATGATGGCATGTAACGCAAGACGTCGTTTCACCGTGTGTACTGTCCAAGGACAATGATAACATGCCACTCACGACGTCGTCTTACCTTTTATGTTGTCTAAGGGCGGTAATGGCATGCCTTGCCCGACGTTGTCTGACAGTGTTTGCTACCCAAGGGACATATTGGCATGCCATGCCTGACGTCGTTTTACCGTGTGTGAACTCCAAAGACGACGATAGCATGAAACACTTGACGTTATTCAACTGTATGTGATGTCCAATGTATATTATTGCATGGCACACCCGACGTCGTCTGACCGTGTGTTCTGTCCAAGGGCAACGATAACTTGCCACAAGCGATGTCGTCTGACCTTGTATGTTGTCTAAGGGCGATGATGGCATGCAACGCCCGACGTCGTCCGACCGTGTTTCCTGCCCAAGGGACATGCGGGCATTCCATGACTGACGTCGTCCGACCATGTGTGACATCCAAACACGACGATAGCATGACACGCTCGACGACTTTAGACCGTATGTGTTGTCCAAGGTATATGATTGCAGCCACGCCCGACGTCGTCTAACCTTATGTGCTGCCGAAAGGTGATGATGTCACTCCACGCCTGACATCGTCCGACCGTATATGGTTTTCAAGGGAAATGATTGCATGCAAAGCACGACATTGTCAGACCATGTGTGTTGCCCTAAGGCAATGATGGCATGCCACGCCCGACGTCATCCGACCATGTGTGCTGCTCAAGGGCAATGATGGCATGTGAGTTCAACGTCGTCTGTATGCATTTCACAAGGACGATAATGGCATGCCACGCCCAACATCATGCGATCGTATGTGTTTCCCAAAGGCCATGATGGCATGCCATGCCTAATGTCATCTGATTGTGTGTGCTGTCCAAGGGCGATGATAACATGCCACACACAATATCATCCTATAGTGTATGCTTTCCCAGGGTGATGGTGGCATGCCACGCCCTACGTGGTCCGATCGTGTGTGTTGTCCAAGGGCGATGATAACATGCCACACCCGATGTCGTTTGATCATGTATACTTTCCAAAGGCGATGATAGCATGCCACGGTCGACGTCGTCCGACCGTGTGTGCTCTCTAAGGGAAATAATAGCATCTCACCTCGGACGTCATCTGACCCTGTCTATGCACTGGAACTGCGATGATGCCATGCCACGCCCTACATTGTCTGACCATGTGTTCATTCCAATGGCGATGATGGCATTCCACGCCCGACATATCCCGACCTTGTGTGCTGCTCAAGGGCAATAATGACATGCAACGCCCGCCATTGTTTGATCGTGTGTCATGTCCAAGGGTGATGATGTCATGCAACGCTCGATGTTGTATGACCATGTGCGCTATCAGAGGGCTAGATGGCATGCCATGCAAGACGTCGTGCGACCATGTGTGTTTCCCAAATGTGAAGATGGCATGAAACGCCCGACATCTTCCGACCATGTGTGTTTCTTAAGGGACATGTGGACATACCACGCTTCATGTCGTCCAACAATATGAGTAGTCCATGGGCGATAATGGCATGTCATGCTCGACGTCGTTCATCCGTTTGTGTTGTCAAAAGGGACGGTGACATGCCACACCCGACGTCTTACAACCTTCTGTGATGCCCAAGGGCCATGCGACATGCCAAGCCTAACGTCGTCCGACTATGTGTGCTGCACAAGGTCTATGATGGCATGCCACGTCCGTCTTCCGTCCGTGTGTGCAGTCTAAAGGCTTTGATGGCATGCCACGTCGACATCATCCCATAGTGTATGTTGTCCAAAGGGCAATAATGGCATTTAATGCCCGACGTCATCCGACCGTTTGTGCTGCCAAAGGGAGATGATAGCATTTCCACGCCAAACATCGTCTTACCGTGCGTGCAGTCCAAGGGCGAAGATAACATTTCATGCCTAAGGACTTCTGAACGTGTATTCTATCCAAGGAAGATGATGGCAAGCCACACCCGACGTCGTATTACCCTATGTATGTTTTTCAAGGGCGATAATGGCATGCCATGCCTGACGTTTTCCGACCGTGTATGCTGGCCAAGGTTCATGATGGCATGCCACGCTCGACGTAGTTTGACCGTATACGTATTCCAAAGGGAATGATGGCATTCTAGGACCGATGTTATCCAACCGCTTGTGCAGCCCAATGGCGATGATGGCATGCGATGCCTAATGTCATCCGACCGTGTGTGCTGCCTAAGTTCCATGTGGACATGCCATGCCGCACGTCGTCCAATCGTGTGTGTTTTCGAAGGGCAATGATAACATGCCACGCCAAACGTCGTTTGATCGTGTATCTTTTAAAGGGCGATGATGACATGCCACGCTCGAAGTCATCCGACCGTGTGTACATTCCAAGGACGATGATGGCATTGCCACGGATGACGTCGTCTGACCGTGTGTATTGCCCAATGGCCATGATGGCATGCCACGCCCGATGTTGTCTGATCGTGTTTTTCTATCCAAGGGCGATGATGGCATGCCACGCCCGATATTGTCTGATCGTGTTTTTCTATCCAAGGGCGATGATGGCATGCCACGCCCGACGTAGTCCGATCGTGTGTGCTGTCAAAAGGTGAAGATGTCATGCTACGCTCGACGTCGTCCAACCGTGTGTGCAAAACTAGGGGAAATTTATAATTGAATGGGATAAAAAATTTTTACATAAAATTGAATATATAACATTAAATTGACATTCTCAAATGTGTTAACAAGGTATTCCGAAATAAAAAATCTATTTTCTTTTATCAGATTCTTAGCAATAAAGAATTACAATTATCTTTTAGTCGTGTGTTCTGTCCAAGGGCAAAGATAACATGCCACGTGCGACGTCGTCTTACCTTGATGTTGTCCAAGGGTGATGTTGGCATGCCTTGCCAATCGTCGTCCGACCTGTTTGCTGCCCAAGGACATGTGCGCATGCCATGCCTGACGTCGTCTGACCGTGTGTGAAGTCCAAAGATGATGATAGCATGACACGCTCGATGTCTTTTGATCGTATGTGCAGTCCAAGGTATATTATTGCATGCCACGCCCGACGCCGTCTGACCGGTGTTCTGTCCAAGAGCAATGATACATGACACATGAGACGTCGTTTGACTTATATGTTGTCCAAGGGCGATGATGGCATGCCACGCCCGATGTCGTCTGACCGTGTTTCCTGCCCAAGGGACATGCTGGCATTCCATGACTGACGTTGTCCGACCATGTGTGACATCCAAAGACGATAATAGCATGACATTCTCGACGACTTTCGACCATATGTGTTGTCCAAGGTATACGATTGCATGCCACGCCCGATGTCGTCAAACCGTGTGTGCTACCGAAAGGCGATGATGGAATGCCACGCCTGACGTCGCCCGATCATATGTGGTGTTCAAGGGAAATGATTGCATGCCAAGCACGACATTGTCAGACTATGTGTGCTTCCCTAAGGCAATGATGGCATGCCATGCCCGACGTCATCCGACCATGTGTGCTGCTCAAGGGCAATGATGGCATGTGAGTTCAACGTCATCTGTGTGTGTGTCACAAGGGCGATAATGGCATGCCACGCCCAACATCATGCGACCGTATGTGTTTCCCAAAGGCCATGATGGCATGCCACGCCGAATGTCATCCGATTGTGTGTGCAGTCCAAGGGCGATGATAACATGCCACACCCGAAATCATCCTATAGTGTATGCTTTCCAAGGGTGATGATGGCATGCCACGCCCGATTTTTTTCGACATTGTGTGCATTCCAAGGTTGATGATGGCATTGCCACAGCCAGAATCGTCTGACCGTATGTGCTACCCAAAGGGCTATGATGGCATGCCACGCCTGACTTATTCCAATCGTGTGTGATGTCTAACGGTGATAATGGCATGCCACGCCTGACGTAGTCCGTCCTTCTTTGCTATCCAAAGGCGAAATGGCATGCAAAGCCCGACGTCATCCTACCGTGAGTGCTTCCCAACCGCGATGATGGTATGTAACACCCGATGTCATCCAATTTTGTGTCCTGCCCAAGGTCCACGTTGGATGCCACTCTCGATGTCATCCAACTTATTGTGCAGTCTAACGGCCATGCCAGCATGCCACGCTAAAGGTCTTTCATCCATGTGTGCTGACAAAAGGAGATGATAACATGCCACGCCCGACGTTGTACGACAATTTGTGCTGTCCAAGGGAAATTACGGCATGCAACGCCCGACGTAGTCCGACTGTATCTGCTGCCCAAGGGCAATGATAATTTAACGCACGACTTCGTTCGGACCGTGTGTGCTGCCCAAGGGCGATGATGGCATGGCACGCCCGCGTCATCCGACTGTCTATGCTGTCCAATGGAGATGATGGCATGCCATGCCCAATGTCGTTTTCCCTGTTTATAGTCCAAAGGCGATGATGCCATGCCTTCAACATCGTTTGCCGTCGTGTTGTGTATCCAAAGGCGATGCATGTCATGGCCGCGTCGTTCGACTGCTGTTTGCCCAAGGACCATATATGGATGCAACGCTCGTTATCATCCAACTGTGCATGCTTTCCAAGTACGATGATGGAATGCCACTACGACGTCGTTCGACTTGTATATTTTCCAAGGGCAATAATGGCCATGCCATGCACATATCGTCCGTCAGAGTGTGCTTTCCCAGGGCAATGATGGAATGTCACACTCGACGTTGTCCGATCATGTATGTTGTCCAAGGGAGAAGATGGCATGCCTTGCCCGACACCGTCTGAGAGTGTGCAACCCAAGGGCCCTGAAGGCATGCCACACGCCGACGTAGTCCGAAAGCATGTTCTATCTAATATGGATGATAATATGCCACGCCCGATTTGGCATGCCATGCCCAAATTCGTCCGACCATGTGTGCTGCCAAGGCTTACGATGGAATTTCGCGTCCGACGTAGTCCGATCGTATATTTTGTCTAAGGTCAAAATTTCATGCCACGCCCGAAGTCGTCTGACCATGTATGTTATCCAAGGCGATGATGGTATGCCACTTCCGACATCGTCCGACCGTGTGTGCTGCCCAAGGGCGACGATGGAATGTCATGTCCCGCTTTGTCAATGTGTGTTGCACAAAGGAAATAATTGCATACCATGTCTAATGTCATCCGATCGTATGTGCTACCCAAGGGCCATGTGGGCATGCCAAGGCCTACGTGGTCGGATCGTGAGTGTTTTCCAGGGGGATGACAACATGCCACACACGACGTCGTCTGACCGTGTGTGGCTTCCCAAGGGTGATGATGGCATTCCATGCGCGAAATCGTCAAACAGTATGCTGCCCAAGGGCAACGATTGCATGCGAAGCTCGACATTGTACGACCGTGTGTGTGTTGGCGAGGGACCATGCGGGCATGCACGCCCGACTTTGTCCGATCGTGTATTTTGTCTCCTTAATTTTGTTAATTTTTTAAAAAAAATATTATATATTAGTTATATAGAATAAAATAAACGTAAAACTACAAATATAATATGCTTCGTGCCGTATTAAGTTAAAAATGAAAGACTAGTACAATGCAATGGGAAAATCGAGAAGATATATTAGATTAGTATGATGCGACACATGATTGATGATGGCGTGATACGCCTGACGTAGTCCTACCAAGTGTGCTGCTCAAGGGCAATGATGTCATCTACAATCGAGGTCGTCCGACTTGTGTTCTGCACAAGGGCAAATGATAACATGTTATACCTTACGTCGTCTAACCGTGTATGCTGTCCACGGGCGATGATGACATTCCACGCCTAACGTTGTATGACCCTATGTATGTTGTCCAAGTGATATGATTCCATGTCATGCCCGATGTCGTCCAACCATGTGTGCTAACTAAGGGCGATGGTGGAATGTCACGACTGACGTCGTCCGACCACCTGTGCTGCCCAAGCACTATGATGGCATGCCATGCTCGACATCGTTCGACGTGAATATTGCCCAAGATTCGAGCGAGCTTGTAACTCTTGACGTCATCCGATCGTGTATTCAAACATAGGGCGATGATAACATGCTCATCTTTTGCTGTCCAAGGTCGACGATGGCCTTCCAAGCCCGACGTCGTTCGATCGTATGTGTTGGCCAAGGGCTATGATGGCATACCAGGCCCGACGTAGTCTGACCGTGTATGCTGGCCAATGGTGATGATGGCATGACACACACCGACGTCGTCCCACCGTATGTGTTATCCAAGGGAGAGAGATTGTCATGTCACGCCAGACGTCGTCCGACCGCATGTGCTTCCTAATGGCGATGAAGGCATGCCACGTCTGACGTCATCCAACCGCTTGTGATACCAAGGATCTGTGACGACATTCCACGCCCTACGTCGTCCGATCGTGTGTGCTGTCTAAGGGCGATGATAAAAAGCTACGCCTGAAGTCGTCCGATACTGTATGCTTTTCAAGGGCAATGATGACACACCTTGCCTGATGTCGTCCGACCAGTGTGCATTCCAGGGCGATGATGGCACTTCCATGACAAATGTTCGACTGTGTGTGCTGCCAAAGGGCCACGATAGGATGCCATGCTTAACGTACTCCGATCATGTGTGTTGTCCAAAGGCAATGATGGCATGCCACGCTCGACGTCATCCAACCGAGTGTGCAAAACAAGGGGAAATGTAAAATTGAACGGGAAAAAAAGCTTTTTATCACAAAATTTATATCTAACATTAAAATTAACATTCTTAAATGTATTACGAAGATATTCCAAATTCAAAAATTTGTTTTCTTTTATCAGATTCGTAGCAATAAAGAATTATATTTTTCTTCAAAATTATGGAAAATTCAAAATTTAATGGGTTAAAAGACATTTTTCTTAAAATCACCGATGGTGGCATGCCACACATAACGTTTTCAGACCGTGTGTTAATCGAAGGGAGATGATAACATGGCATGCCTGACGTCGTGTTAGTGTATGCTGTTCAAGGGCGATGATGGCATCCCACGCCCGACGTCCTTCGACCTTGTAAGCTGCCTAAGGGACATGCGAGCATGCAAAGCCGACGCTGTCTAAGTGTGTGTGCAGTCCAAAAGCGATGATGTCATGCCACGCCCAACATCATTCGACAGTATGTGTTGTCCAAGGGAGATGATTGCATGCGATGCCCGATATCGTCCGATTGTGTTTTCTTTCCAAGTGCAATGATAGCACATCACGCTCAACTTCATCCGACCGTGTGTGCTTCCCAAGGGCGATGATTAAATGCCACGCCCGATGTCGTTCGATCGTATGTTCTGTCCAAAGGCGATGATAATATGCCACACCCGATGTCATCCGGTTGTGTATTTTGTCCAAGGGCGATGATGGCATGCACTCCTAATGTCGTCCGACCATTTTTGTTCTCCAACGACGATGATAGCATTCTACATCCTATGTCATTCGTCAGTGTGTGTTGTCCAAAGGCAATGATGGCATGCAACTCCTGACGTCGTCCGACCATGTGTGTTGTGTCCAAGAACGAGATGGCATGCCACGCCTGATTGTAGTACAACCGTGTGTTCTTTCCAAGGTCAATGATGGAATTTAACGCCCGACATCATCCGACCGTGTGTGCTGCCCAAGGGTGATGAGACAATAGTCGCGCCCAACACGTCTGAGAGTATGTGCAGTCCAAAGGTGATGATAACATACCTCGCCGACATCGACCGACCGTGTGTTCTGCCCAAGGCCAATGATGGCATGCCGCGCCCACGATGTAGTTCGACCATATTTGTCGTCCAAGGGTGTTGATTACATGCAATGCCCGACGTTGTCCGTCCATGTGTTCTGTCTAAAGGCGATGATATTATGCCAAGCCTGACATCGTCCAACACCATGTGTGCTATCCAAGGAAATGATGCCATGCCACGTTCTACGTCGTTTGACCGTGTGTCTTGGCCAAGGGCTATGATGGCACGCCATGCCCGACGTTGTCTGATCATGTGTGCTGTCAAAAGGAAATGATGGCATGCTACCGCGTGTGTGCAAAACTAGCAGAAAATTTATAATTCAACGGGAAAAAAAGCTTTTTATCATAAAATTGATTATGTAACATTAAAATTCACATTCTTAAATGTGTTACTATTGTATTCCGAACTCAAAAATCTATTTTCTTTTATAAGATTCATAGTAATAAAGAATTACAATTATCTTCAAAATTAGGGGATATTCAAAAATTAATGTGTTAATAGACATTTTTCATAAAATCGGTGATGATGGCATGTAACGCAAGACGTCGTTTCACCGTGTGTACTGTCCAAGGACAATGATAACATGCCACTCACGACGTCGTCTTACCTTTTATGTTGTCTAAGGGCGGTGGTAATGGCATGCCTTGCCCGACGTTGTCTGACAGTGTTTGCTACCCAAGGGACATATTGGCATGCCATGCCTGACGTCGTTTTTACGTGTGTGAACTCCAAAGACGACGATAGCATGAAACACTTGACGTTATTCAACTGTATGTGATGTCCAATGTATATTATTGCATGGCACACCCGACGTCGTCTCTGACCGTGTGTTCTGTCCAAGGGCAACGATAACTTGCCACAAGCGATGTCGTCTGACCTTGTATGTTGTCTAGGGCGATGATGGCATGCAACGCCCGACGTCGTCCGACCGTGTTTCCTGCCCAAGGGACATGCGGGCATTCCATGACTGACGTCGTCCGACCATGTGTGACATCCAAACACGACGATAGCATGACACGCTCGACGACTTTAGACCGTATGTGTTGTCCAAGGTATATGATTGCAGCCACGCCCGACGTCGTCTAACCTTATGTGCTGCCGAAAGGTGATGATGTCACTCCACGCCTGACATCGTCCGACCGTATATGGTTTTCAAGGGAAATGATTGCATGCAAAGCACGACATTGTCAGACCATGTGTGTTGCCCTAAGGCAATGATGGCATGCCACGCCCGAGTCATCCGACCATGTGTGCTGCTCAAGGGCCATGATGGCATGTGAGTTGTTCAACGTCGTCTGTATGCATTTCACAAGGGACGATAATGGCATGCCACGCCCAACATCATGCGATCGTATGTGTTTCCCAAAGGCCATGATGGCATGCCATGCCTAATGTCATCTGATTGTGTGTGCTGTCCAAGGGCGATGATAACATGCCACACACAATATCATCCTATAGTGTATGCTTCCCAGGGTGATGGTGGCATGCCACGCCCTACGTGGTCCGATCGTTGTGTGTGTTGTCCAAGGGCGATGATAACATGCCCACACCCGATGTCGTTTTGATCATGTATACTTTCCAAAGGCGATTGATAGCATGCCACGGTCGACGTCGTCCGACCGTGTGTGCTCTCTAGGGAAAATAATAGCATCTCACCTCGGACATCATCTGACCCTGTCTATGCACTGGAACTGCGATGATGCCATGCCACGCCTACATTGTCTGACCATGTGTTCATTCCAATGGCGATGATGGCATTCCACGCCCGATATTCCCGACCTTGTGTGCTGCTCAAGGGCAATAATGACATGCAACGCCCGCCATTGTTGATCGTGTGTCATGTCCAAGGGTGATGATGTCATGCAACGCTCGATGTGTTTATGACCATGTGCGCTATCAGAGGGCTAGATGGCATGCCATGCAAGACGTCGTGCGACCATGTGTGTTTTCCCAAATGTGAAGATGGCATGAAACGCCCGACATCTTCCGACCATGTGTGTTTCTTAAGGGACATGTGGACATACCACGCTTCATGTCGTCCAACAATATGAGTAGTCCATGGGAGATAATGGCATGTCATGCTCGACGTCGTTCATTTTGTGTTGTCAAAAGGGACGGTGACATGCCACACCCGACGTCTTAAACCTTCTGTGATGGCCCAAGGGCCATGCGAATGCCAAGCCTAACGTCGTCCGACTATGTGTGCTGCACAAGGTCTATGATGGCATGCCACGTCCGTTTCTTCCGTCGTGTGTGTGCAGTCTAAGGCTTTGATGGCATGCCACGTCGACATCATCCCATAGTGTATGCTGTCCAAAGGGCAATAATGGCATTTAATGCCCGACGTCATCCGACCGTTTGTGCTGCCAAAGGGAGATGATAGCATTTCCACGCCAAACATCGTCTTACCGTGCGTGCAGTCCAAGGGCGAAGATAACATTTCATGCCTAAGGACTTCTGAACGTGTATTCTATCCAAGGAAGATGATGGCAAGCCACACCCGACGTCGTATTACCCTATGTATGTTGTTCAAGGGCGATAATGGGATGCCATGCCTGATATTTGCCGACCGTGTGTGTTGGCCAAGGTTCATGAGTGCATGCCACGCTCAACGTTGTTCGACCGTGTATGTTTTCCATGCGCGATGATCGCATTCTAGGACCGATGTTATTCAAACGCTTGTGCAGCCCAATGGCGATGATATCATGCAACGCCTAACGTCATCTGGACGTGTGTGCTGCATAAGTTCCATGCAGACATGCCATGCCGCACGTCGTCCAATCGTGTGTGTTTTCGAAGGGCAATGATAAGATGCCACGCAAGACGTCGTTTGATCGTGTATATTTCCAAGGGCGATGATGGCATTCCCCGCTCGAAGTCATCCTACCGTGTGTACATTCCAAGGGCGACGATGGCTTTGCCACGGCCGACGTCTTCTGACCATGTATATTGCCCAATGGCCATGATGGCATGCCATGCCCGATGTTGTCTGATCATGATTTGGTATCCAAGGGCGATGATGGCATGCCACGCCCGATATTGTATGATAGTGTTTTGCTATTCAAGGGCGATGATGGCATACCACGCCCGACGTAGTCCAATCATGTGTGCTGTCAAAAGGTGATGATGTCATCTACGCTCGACGTCGTCCAACCGTGTGTGCAAAACTAAGAAAAATTTATAATTGAATGGGATAAAAGTTTTTTTATCATAAAACTGATTTTATAACATTAAAATTCACATTCTCAAATGTGTTACCAAGGTATTCCAAACTCAATAATCTATTATCTTTTATCAGATTCGTAGAAATAAAGAATTACAATTATCTTCAATATTAGGGGAAATTCAAAATTTAATGGGTTAATAGACATTTTTCATAAAATCGGTGATGATGGAATGTCACGCTAGATGTCGTCTGACCGTGTGTACTGTCCAAGGTCAATGATAACATGCCATGCATGACGTCGTCTAACCTCGTATGTTTTCCATGGGCGATGATGGAATGCCTTGCCCGATGTCGTCTTACAGTGTTAGCTGCCCAACGTACATGCGGGCATGCCATGCCTGACGTCGTCCGACCGTGTGTGAAGTCCAAATACGACGATAGGGTGAAACACTCGACGTTTTTCAACTGTATGTGATGTCCAAGTTTTATGATTGCATGCCACACCCGACGTAGTCTGACCATGTGTTTTGCCCAATGGCAATGATGGCATGCCACGCCCGACGTCGTGCGACCGTATGTGATGTCCAAGGGAAATGATTGCATGCCACGCCGGAAATTTTCAGACCGTTTGTTCTGCCCTAGGGCGCTGATGGCATGCTACGCCCAACGTCATCCGACCGTGTGTGCTGCTCAAGGTCAATGATGGCATGTCACACCCGACATCGTTTGTGTGTGTGTCACAAGGGCGATAATGGCATGCCACACCCAACGTCATGCGACCGTATGTGTCTCCCAAAGGCCGTGCTGGCATGCCACGCCCTACGTGGTCCGATCGTGTGTGTTGTCCAAGGGCGATGATAACATGCCACACCCGATGTCGTTTGATCATGTATACTTTCCAAGGGCGATGATAGCATGCCACGGTTGACGTCGTCCGACCGAGTGTGCTGTCCAAGGGAAATGATGGAATCTCACGTAGGATGTCATCCGACCCTGTATATGCTATCAAACTGCAACTATGGCATGCCACGCCCTACAACGCTCGACCATGTGTTCATTCCAATGGTGATGATGGAATGCCGCGCCCGGCATATCCCGACCTTGTGTGCTGCTCAAGGGCGATGATGCCATGCCACGCCCGCCATAGTCCGATCGTGCGTCATGTCCAAGGATGATGATGTCATGACACGCTCGATGTCGTATGACCATGTGCGCTATCTAAGGGCTAGATGGAATGCCATGCCAGACGTCGTCCGACCATGTGTGTTGCCCAAATGTGATGATGGCATGAAACGCCCGACATCGTCCGACAACGTGTGCTTCTAAAGGGACATATGGGTATACCACGCTTCATGTTGTCCAACAGTATGAGTAGTCCAAGTATGAGTAGTCCAAGGGCGATAATTGCATGTCATGCTCGACGTCATTCATCCGTGTGTGTTGTACAAAGGGACGCTGACATGCCACACCCGATGTCATACAACCTTCTGTGATGCCCAAGGGCCATGCGACATGCCACGCCTAACGTCGTCCGACTGTGTGTGCTGCACAAGGTCTATGATGGCATGCCACGCCCGTCTTCCGTCCGTGTGTGAAGTCCAAAGGCTTTGATTGCATGCCACGTCGACATCATCCCATAGTGTGTGCTGTCCAAAGGGCAATAATGGCATTTAATGCCCGACGTCATCCGACCGTGTGTGCTGCCAAAGGGAGATGATAGCATTTCCACGCCCAACATCGTCTGACCGTGCGTGCATTCCAAGGGGATGACAACATGCCACACACGACATCGTCTGACCCTGTGTGCTTCCCAATGGCGATGATGGCATTCCATGCGCGACATCGTCAAACAATGTATGCTTCCCAAGGGCAATGATTGCATGCGAAGCTCGACGTTGTACGACCATGTGTGTTGCCCAAGAACCATGTGGGCATGCCATGCCCGACTTTGTCCGATCCTTTATTCTGTCTCCTTAATTTAGTTAATTTTTTTAAGAAAATTTTATTATATTTTAATTTATATACAATAATATAAACGTAAAACTAGAAATATAATATGTTTCGTGCCGTATTAAATAAAAAATGAAAGACTAGTACAATGCAATGGGAAAATTGAGAAGATATATTAGATTAGTATGAATGCGACAACCGTGATTAATGATGGCGTGAAAAGCCCGACGTAGTCCTACCATGTGTTTTGCTCAAGGGCAATGATGTCATCTAACGCTCGAGGTCGTCCGACTTTGTGTTCTTCACAAGGGCAATGATAACTTGTTATGCCCAACGTCGTCAAACATTGTATGCTGTCCACGGGCGATAATGACATTACACGCTTGACGTTGTACCACCCTGTGTATGTTTCCCAACGGATATGATGCCATTCCATGCCCGATGTGATCCGACCGTGTGTGCTATATGTCAATCCTGACGTCGTCCAACCGCCTTTGTTGCCCAAGCGCGATGATGGCATTCCATGCTCGACATCGTTCTACCGTGAATATTGCCCAAGATTCGAGCGAGCATGTCACTCTTGACGTTATCCGATCGTGTGTTCTAACATAGGGGGATGATAACATGCTCATGTTTGCTGTCCAAGGTCGATGATGGCCTGCCAAGACCGATGTCGTCCGATCGTATGTGTTGGCCAAGGGCTATGATAGCATACCAGGCCCGACGTAGTCCAACCGTGTATGTTGTCCAAGGGTGATGATGGCATGACACGCCCGACGTCGTCCCACCATATGTGTTATCCAAGGGCGAAGATGTCATGTCACGCCAGACGTCGTCAGACCGCGTGTGCTGCCCAATGGCGATGAAGGCATGCCACGTCTGATGTCATCCAATCGTTTGTTTTACCCAAGGACCATGAGGGCATTCCACGCCCTACCTCATTCGATCGTGTGTGTTGTCTAAGGGCGTTGATTACAAGCCACGACTGATGTCATCCAATCGTGTATGCTTTTCAAGGGCAATGATGAAACACCTTGCCTGATGTCGTCCGACCATGTGTTTATTCCAAGGGCAATGATGGCACTGTCATGCTAAATGTCCGACTGTGTCTGCTGCAAAAGGGCCATAATGGGATACCATACTCAAAGTAGTCCTATTGTGTGTGCTTTCCAAGGGCAATGTTGGCATGTCACGCTCGATGTCATCCAGTTGGTTGTGCAAAACTAGGGGAAATGTAAAATTGAACGGGAAAAAAAGCTTTTAATCACAAAATTTATTATCTAACATTGAAATTAACATTCTCAAATGTAATACCAAGATATTCCAAATTCCAAAATCTTTTTTGTTTTATCAAATTTGTAGCAATAAAGAAATATAATTTTCTTCAAAATTGGGGGAAATTCAAAATATAATGGGTTAATATACATTTTTCTTAAAATCACTGATGACGGCATGCCACACACGACGTTGTCTGACCGTGTGTTTAATCGAAGGGCAATGATAACATGCCATACCTGACGTCGTCTATCCGTGTATGCTTTTCAAGAGAGATGATGGCATCCCACGCCCGACGTCGTTCGACCGTGTATGCTGCCTAATGGACATGTGGGCATGCTAAGACCGACTCTTTCTAACTGTGTGTGCAGTCCAAAAGCGACGATGGCATGCCACGCCCAATGTCATTCGACTGTATGTGTTGTCCAAGGGAGATGATTGCATGCCCAAGACGATATCGTCCGATTGTGTTTCTTCCCAAGTGCGATGATAGCATGTCATG
>JAKWJC010000004.1:0-35187 GCA_027704865.1 Solanum neorickii | reverse complement strand
GTCGAGCATGGAGGACATCACCGCCCTTGGACTGCACGCAAGGTCGAACGACGTCGGGCGTGGCATGACATCACCTCCCTTGGACAGCACACACGATCAAACGAGGTCAAGCGTGGCATGCCATTATCGCCTTTGGGCAGCACACACGTCGAACAACATCAGGTGTGGCATGCCATCATCGCCTTTAGGCAGCACACACGGTCGAACGACGTTGGGCGTGGCATGCCATCATAGCCCTTAGATGGCAAACACGGTCACCGCCCTTGGACTGCATGCACGGTCGAACGACGTCGGGCGTGACATGCCATCACCGCCTTTGGACAGCACACTCGGTCGAACGACATCGGGTGTGGCATGACATCACCTCCCTTGTACTGCACGCACGGTCGGACGACGTCGGGTGTGGCATGACATCACTGCCCTTGGATAGCACACACGGTCGGCAACGTCGGGCGTGGATGACATCACCGCCCTTGGACTGCACGCAAGGTCGAACGACGTCGGGCGTGGCATGACATCACCTCCCTTGGACAGCACACACGATCAAACGACGTTGGGCATGGCATGACATCACCGCCCTTGGACTGCATGCACGGTCAAACGACGTCGGGCGTGACATGCCATCACCGCCTTTGGACAGCACACTCGGTCGAACGATGTCGGGTGTGGCATGCCATCATCGCCGTTGGGCAGCACACACGGTCGAACGACATCGGGTGTGGCATGACATCACCTCCCTTTTACTGCACGCACGGTCGGACGACGTCGGGTGTGGCATGACATCACCGCCCTTGGACAGCACACACGGTCGGCAACGTCGGGCGTGACTTGACATCACCGCCCTTGGACAGCACACACGGTCGAACGACGTCGGGCGTTGCATGCCATCATCGCCTTTGGGCAGCACAAACGGTCAAACGACGTCGGGCTTGGCATGACATCACCGTCCTTGGACAACACACATGGTCGGCAACGTCGGGCTTGGCATGACATCACCGCCTTTGGACAGCACACACGGTCGAAGGACGTCAGGCGTGGCATGACATCACCGCCCTTGGACTGAATGCACGGTTGGACGACGTTGGGCGTGGCATGACATCACTGCCCTTGGACAGCACACACGGTCGGCAACGTCGGGCGTGGAATGACATCACCTCTCTTGGACAGCACACACGGTCGGCAACATCGGGCGTGGCATGACATCACCGCCCTTGGACAGCACAAACGGTCGGCAACGTCGGGCGTGGCATGACATCACTGCCCTTGGACAGCACACACGATCGGCAACGTCGGGTGTGGCATGACATCACCGTCCTTAGAAAGTACACACTGTCGGGCGACGTCGAGAGTGGCATGACATCACCGCTCTTGGACAGCACACACGGTCGGCAACATCGGGTGTGGCATGACATCACCGCCCTTGGACAGCACAAACGGTCAGCAACATCGAGCGTGGCATGACATCACCGCCCTTGGACAACTCACACGGTCGGCAACGTCAGGCATGGCATGACATCACCGCCCTTGGGCACACACACGGTCGGACTACAACAGGCTTGGCATAACATCTCCGCCTTTGGACAGCACACACGGTCGAACGACGTCGGGCGTGGCATGCCATCATCGCCTTTGGGCATTACACACAGTCGAACGACGTCACGCGTGGCATGCCATCACCGCCCTTGGACTGCACGCACGGTAGGACGACGTTGGCGTGGCATGACATCATCGCCCTAGGAAAGTACACACAGTAGGCAACGTGGAGCGTGACATGACACCACTGCCCTTGGACAGAACACACTGTCGGATGACGTCGGGAGTGGCATGACATTCACCGCCCTTGGGCTGCACAAACGGTCGGACTACATCGGGCGTGGCATGCCATCATTGCTTTTGGGTAGCACACACGGTCGAACAACGTTGGGTATGGCATGACATCACCACCTTTGGACAGTACACATGGTCGAACGACGTTGGGCGTGACACGACATCATCGTCATTGGACAGCACACACGGTCGAACTACGTCGGGCGTGGCATGCAATCATCGCCTTTGGGAAGCACACATGGTCAAACGATGTCGAGCGTGGCATGACATCACCTCCCTTGGACTGCACACACGGTCGAACGACGTCGGGCGTGGCTTGCCATCATCGCCTTTGGGCAGCACACACGGTCGAACGACGTCGGGCGTGACATGCCATCACCGACTTTGGACAGCACACACGGTCGAACGACGTCGGGCGTGGCATGCCATCATCGCCTTTGGGCAGCACACACGGTCGAACGACGTCGGGCGTGGCATTCCATCATAGCCCTTGGATGGCAAACACGGTCGAACGACGGCATGCATGACATGCCATCACCGCCTTTGGAAAGCACACACAGTTTGACGACGTCGGGCGTGGCATGACATCACCGCCCTTGGACAGCACACACGGTCGGCAACGTCGAGTGTGGCATGACATCACCGCCCTTGGACAACACACACAGTCGGCATCATCGGGTGTGGCATGACATCATCGCCCTCGGACAGAACACACAGTCGGCAACGTCGTGCGTGGCATTACATCAGTGCCCTCGGACAGCACCCACGGTCAGACGACGTCGGGCGTGACATGACATTACCCCCCTTGGGCAACACACATTGTCGGACTACGTCGGGCGTGGCATGAAATCACCTTCTTTGGACAGCACACACGGTCGAACAACATCGGGCGTGGCACTCCATCATCGCCTTTGGGCAGCTCACACGGTCGAATGAAGTCGGGCATGACATGCTATCACCGCCCTTGGACTGCACGCACGGTCGGACTACGTCGGGCGTGGCATGACATCACCGCCTTTGGACAACACACACGATCGAACGATGTCGGGCGTGGCATTCCATCATCGCCTTTGGGCAGCACACACGGTCAAACGACGTTGGGTGTGGCATGACATCACCGCCTTTGGACAGCACACACAGTCGAACGAAGTTGGGCATGACTTGCCATAACCGCCCTTGGACTACACGCACGGTCGAACGACGTCGGACACGGCATAACATCACCGCCCTTGGACTGCACGCACGGTCGGAGGACGTCGGGCGTGGCATTCCATCCACCTATCATCCCTAAAATACCTCCAACGTCCACCTATCGGCTCCAAACACCCTTGATGTTAATGATTTTACTCACACGTGCCCTTATTTTTCGCTCCCATAAAATAAAATTATGAAATATTTAGTTATTTTATTTCTTAATGTGATCGGTCTAAATTTAAATTATTTTCAAATAAATAATAAAACTATTTTCAAACATTCAAATTTTCTATAAAAGCTACTTATGATTTATATTTTTACCCAATACACTTGAAATAAATATTGAAAAAATAATTGATCTCATGGTATCTTCCTATTGGCCTATTTTAAATCAACCCCAATTTATGATAAAGTAAACAAACTCATAAGTGGGAATCTGTTAGACCCGCGAACTACTTGATCTAACTACGTACAGACATGTCAAGGACTTGGGCATTGGTCTTGACATGGATAATGGCAAAACAATGCAACAAGAGTTCAAGGTGCTTGGGTGTTGGCAAGGCAGCTTGAACGTGCATGGCTTACGTGCGGGCTAAGGGCATTGGCAAGACAGAATGTTGGCTTGACAAGGCAAGGCTGTGAAGACTTGACAATGGCAAGAACAAAGGCAGTTCACCCAAATTGCTGAAATAAAACTAAGTGTTGGAGGAAAGCTAAAATAGTCTAAGTGTTGGAAGCTGGCTGAAATATTCTAAGCGTTGGAATGTAGCCTGAAATATTCTAAGTTTTAGAATATTAGTATTTCGTGTAGATAAGAATGTAATTTGAATTAGATTCTATCTGTTAGAAATATAGCTGTTTGAAAACTTAGTTTGAACCCTGTGATGACAAGTGTCCGACATGTGTCATTTGCAACTACCGCATGTAACTACCATGTGCAAAATTTTTATTAAGGGTAGAAATTCGTCTAAGGCTTAGACAGACTCTGTTTTGACTTAGACTAATTCGTGAATCCTTCCTTTGTATTAATTATCATATTAATAAAAGTTGGGACAAGTTCCTGTAAAGTCTGCTTGTTGTTTAAGTATTTCTATACTTAGTCAAACTCGTGGGTGTAAAGTAGGTTGAGTATTACAGACGTTTGTAAGACTACCTAGAGTGGCGTTCGGTAAAAATAAATCGACCCTCTTTCAATTGGTATCAGTGCACGGTTGAATGATGGTGAAGAACGCAGAACTGTGGGAACTGGCACGAAAAATTGAATCCTTCCTTGGGTTTACTGATGATATTTTGGGAGACCCTACGTTTGTTTTATTTACAGAAGTCAATGATTTGAGACTTGACGCTGAGAAAGTTCAATGGGAGATTGGTGTATATCGACAGAATGTTGATAATCATATCACTGAAATCTTGGATTTTCGTACCACAACTACGGAAAAACTTGAGGGACTGCAGAAGGAAAATGAGAACCTTCGTGCAGAGCTCGTTGTATTGTGTCGGGCTGTGACTACATTGAGTCCAAATCGTGTTGAATTATCTACGGTTAATATTCCAGAACCTAAGGCCTTTAGTGGCGCAAGAAGTTCTAAAGAACTGGAAAATTTCATTTGGGACATAGAACAGTATTTTACTGCTGCAAGGGTGCCTGGCGCTGACAAGTTAAATATTACCACAATGTGTTTGCCGGGTGATGCTAAACTTTGGTGGAGGACTCGAAATGCAGATGATGTAAGTGTTGGTTGTCCTAGAATTGATACATGGGATAACTTAATAAAAGAAATGCGTGATCAATTTCTTCCTAGCAACGCATCTAGGCTTGCAAGGGATAAATTGAAAAGGCTAAGGCAGACGGGTTCGGTGAGGGAATACATTAAAGAATTTACCTCTGTGATGTTAGACATACAGAATATGTAAGATGAGGATAAATTACACAACTTCATTTTGGGTATGCAAGGGTGGGCTCAAAACGAACTACGGAGGCAGAATTTTAAAGAGCGGCCCGGTGCAATTGCTGCTGCAGATTCGTTGGTTGATTTTCGGATGACTCATCCTTTGACAGATGTTCCCTCCACTTCAAAAACTAAGAAAAAGAATGAGAATAAAGGGGAATGGAAAAAGGATAGTCGTAAGGACAATACAAATGACAAAGGAAAGGCACAAATGAGGGATGGAAAAGACAAGCCAAAGAACAAAGATAGTAATTCTAAGGGCTGTTGGACTTGTGGTGGTCCTCATTTGGCCAAATCTTGTCCAAACAAGAAAAAATTGAATGCTTTGCTTGATGGAAATATGAATCAAAGGGAGGAGGATGAAGAAATCGTGGATGCAATGGAAAACCCATTGGGATTGTCCTTCAATCATATTATAGGGATTAATAATGTTGGAGAAATGTCTAGTACTTTGAATCCTCATGCTTCCCTAATCATATAGAAATGAAAGTGAAAGAACAACGTGTGATGGCAATGGTTGATACAGGGACACTCATACGTTTGTAGATGTGAAGATTGCCACAAAATTGGGGCTGAAGTTATCTAAAAGCCCTTCATACGTCAAAACAGTCAATGCTAAGGCACAAGCCATTGTGGGTATGGCTTATGGTGTGTCTATGTCGACTGGAAGTTGGGTAGGAAAACATAATTTGATGGTGATGCCACTTGGTGAATTTGAAATCATACTTGGGATTGATTTTCTAAGAAAATTCCAGTTTGTTCCGTTTCCTCACTTAGATGGAGTGATGGTTATGAATGAAAGCAATGCTGGTTTTGTCAAAGGAGTTCATTCATTTGGAAACATTAATAAAGTTGCAAATAAGAAAGACAAGGGAATGTTCTTGTCTGCTATGTCAATCGACAAAGGGCTGAAGAAAGGTGATGACACTATACTTGCTGACTTGGTTGAAGTGAAACCTTATGTGAAAATGGAAGTGCCAGATTGTGCTTAAACAGTATGCTGATGTTATGACGCCTGAGTTGCCAAAGAAATTAAGATCATTTTACCCGACGTCGGGCGTGGCATGACAACACCGACTTTGGACAGCACACACGGTCAGCTACATCGGGCGTGATATGCCATCACCGCCCTTGAACAACACACACTGTCGAACGACGTCGGACGTGGCATGACATCATCGCCCTAGGATAGCATACACGGTAGGCAACGTCGGGCGTGGCATGACATCACTTCCCTTGGACAGTACACACTGTAGGACGACGTCAGGAATGGCATGACCTCACCGCCCATGGGTAGCACACACGGTCAGACTACATCAAGCGTGGCATCATATAACCACCCTTGGACAGCACATACGGACGAACGATGTGGGGCGTGGCATGCCATCATCGCCTTTAAGCAGCACACAAGGTCGAACGACGTTGGGCGTGGCATGACATCACCGCCTTTGGACAGCACACACGGTCGAACGACGTCGGGCGTGACAAGCCATCACCGCCTTTGGACAGCACACACGGTCGGACTACGTCGGGCATGGCATGACATCACTGCCATTAGACATCACACACGGTCGAACGATGTCAGGCATGGCATGACATCATCGCCTTTGGGTAGCACACACGGTCGAACGATGTTGGGCGTGGCATGACATCACCGACTTTGGACAGCACACACGGTCGAACGACGTTGGGCATAAAATGATATTACCGTCCTTGGACAGCACACGCGGTCGAACGACATCGGGCATGGCATGCCATCATCGCCTTTCGTCAGCACACACGGTCGAACGACGTTAGGCGTGGCATGACATCACCGCCTAGCGAAAGCACACACGGTCAAACAACGTCGGGCGTGACATGCCATCACCGCCTTTTGACAGCACATTCCATCGAATAACGTCGGGCGTGGCATGACATCATCGCCGTTGGGCAGCACACATGGTCGAACGATGTCGGGCATGGCATGACATCACCTCCCTTGGACTGCACGCACGGTCGGACGACGTCGGGCGTGGCATGACATCACAGCCCATGGACAGCACACACGGTCGAACGACGTCGGGCGTGGTATGACATCACCATCCTTGGACTGCACTCATGGTCGGATGATGTCTGACGTGGCATGACATCACCGCGCTCGGACAGCACACACGGATGGCAATGTCAGGCATGGCATGACATCACCGCCCTTGGAAAGCACACACGGTCGGCAATGTTGGGCATGGCATGCCATCACCGCCCTTGGACAACACACACGGTCGGACGACGTCGGGCGTGGCATGACATCACCTCCCTTGGACAGCACACACAGTCGATCGACGTCGAGCGTGGCATGACATAACTATCCTTGGACTGCACGCACGGTCGGACGATGTCTGGCATGGCATGACATCATCGCCCTTGGACAGCACACACGGTCGAACGACGTTGCGCGTGGTATAACATCACCGTCCTTGGACTGCACGCACGGTCGGACGATGTCTGGCGTGGCATGACATCACCGCCCTCGGACAGCACACACGGACGGCAATGTCAGGCATGGCATGACATCACCGCCCTTGGACAGCACACACGGTCGGCAACGTAGGGCGTGACATGCCATCACCGCCCTTGGACAGCACACACGGTCAGACGACGTCGGGCGTGGCATGACATCACCTCCCTTGGACAACACACACAATCGATCGACGTTGAGCGTGGCATGACATCACCGCCCTTGGACTGCCCGCACGGTCGAACGACGTCGGGCGTGACATGCCATCACCGCCTCTCGACAACACACTTGGTCGAACGACGTCGGGTGTGGCATGCGATCATCGCCGTTGGGCAGCACACACGATCGAACGACGTCAGGCGTTGCATGACATCACCTCCCTTGGACTGCACGCACGGTCGGACGACGTCAGGCGTGGCATGACATCACCGCCCTTGGACAGCACACTTGGTCGGCAATGTCGGGCGTGGCATGGCATCACCACCCATGGACTGCACGCACGATAGGACGACGTCAGGCGTGGCACGACATCACCGCCCTTGGACAGGACACACGGTCGGCAACGTCAGGCAAGGCATGACATCACCGCCCTGGGACAGCACTAACGGTCGGCAACGTCGGGCGTGGCATGACATCACCGCCCTTGGACAGCACACACGGTCAGCAACGTCGGGCGTGGCATGACATCACTGCCCTTGGATAGCACACACGGTCGGACGACGTCGGGCGTGGCATTCCATCATCGCCTTTGGGAAGCACACACGGTCAAACGACGTCGGGCGTGGCATGACATCACCGCCTTTGGACAGCACACACGGTCGAACGACATCGGGCGTGACATGCCATCACCGCCTTTGGACGGCACACACGGTCGAACGACGTCGGGCGTGGCATGACATCACCGCTGTTGGACAGCACACACGGTCGAACAACGTCGGGCGTGGCATGCCATCATCGCTGTTGACACCCAATTTTGACCGACCTTTAACCATTTGAGGATTTTTATTCGACTAAATACGTATTCTAAAATTTACCTAAAGTTTTAAAGTTTTAGTCAATTTTTTCTCAAAAAATTATATTTTAGTATTGTTTACTTTATGAAATTATTATAAATATTATTATATATTTTTTATTTTTTATGAATTTCAAATGTTTTAAAATTTAGATGATTTTCAATTATACAAAAATATTTTAATATATGTAGTATTTTAATTAACTAGTAATTCCTACACTTTCCTTAAGATTATTTAAATTCTAGCCTATTTTATCCCAATTTCTTTCAATTCTAGCCTATCCAATTTCAATTTTATTTCAATTGTAACCACCATTTCATGTCAATTCTAGTCAATTTCTATTGCAATTTTGGTCATTCCATACCTTTTCCAATCTAATTTCAATACATCTCATCTTTTAATCCCATCCATCTATTTTATTAAGCGAATCCTAGCCCCTCATTTCAAATTAGATCAACGGTCGTGATTAAATCTTTCATTTTCTCAACACCAAAAGACCCCAAAACCTAAAATTCTAACCCATTTTTCTCCCCCCTCCTTGGCAGCCGCCACTCTCTCTCTCTCTCTCTCTCTCTCTCTCCAGCGCCGCTCCTCCTTCTTCTCCGGCCGGCGAGGCCATCAGCCAGAGGTGGCAACGCCCCTCTGTCGCCACCCCTCTCCAGCCGCCTCCCTCCTCGCCCTTCTACTTAGTTTCCCCCTCCTCTCTTCGTTCTTCCCTTCTCCTTCCCTTCCCGTTCTTTCTCTCCATATTTTTGCAGGCGAGAGAAGAGGACGACTCCGAGAAGACCACCGGAAGCAGCAGCAGTCAGCGACCACCAGCCCTGCAAAGCCAGCTTTGAATTCGATCTGCAGCTCCAGCGCCACCAGCAACAGCCAGCAGTCGCCGGCGAGAACCCCTGCGCCAACCAGCAGCCCTGGCGGCCGTCCGTCTCTCCTCTCTTCTCTATTTCCTTCTCTCCTCTTCTCAGGCGAGCAACGACCCCCCCAGCAACAGCAACCAGCAGCCGACGCCGCCATCCTCCAGTGGATCTCCGGCCAGTAGTCTTTGGTAACGTGTATTAGCCCATTACTTTAGCCGCAAAAACAGATCAGTCCTGGTAATATTTCCCTATTTCGCTTCCTTTATCATTTTTATTCCTTGTCTACTTGTGTGATCTCACATTTTTTATTTATTATTATTTTAACTTTGTTGTTCATGTTCTAGAAATTCTGCTTGGTTATGATTCGTTATGAATTGAATTGAAATCTAATATGATTAGATTGCTTATAATGATCTTTCAATGATAAATACTCATTTCAATCTAAATCAGCTCCAAATTTGCTTGGTTCTTCATATAAATTCAGTATATGTTTCACTAATTTTAGTTGTTGAATATCTTGGATATAGAGTAGATTATTCATTAAGTCTCTGTGTAATTGATTGTGCACCTTAGCAATTTTAGAGTAAATGGTACATTTTCTCTGATTTATAATTGATTTCTTGATTCCGGAACTAATTATGATAAGATTATGTGATTTTTTATAAAAAATATGTGAAACGGATTAACTCTAATTCTGAGATTTTTACGTGTTTCCATTATGGTAAGTATAAATCCCTAATCTGCATGACAATATGCCTTTCCTTATATCATTTTACATTGCATAAATTGGTCTTCTTTAATTGTTTACTTGCTTATCTTAAATAAATCAAAATAGATTCGTACTAGCTTTATTTTGGTAAAATTATGGATGATTTATGTTAATGTATTTTTTTTTTGTAATATTTTTATCTAAAGAAAATTAATCCCTCCTCCCATTGATATTTGGATTGATTAATTCTTACTGGTTTGTTTATGACAACCTTATTATTTCCTTGTCATATTTAGTTGCTCATATTTTTGTAAAATAAATTAAATCTGATTTTAACTTTTTTTATTTTAAGGAAAATATTTTTTATTCCAAATTTTTATTCTTACTTGTTTATATTTGGTAATGAAATATTTTTAAAATTATTCTGATTTGGCTCTCTTTTAAAATAAGGAAAAGGGAATATTTATTGATTCCTTAAAAATATTTCTTTTCCTTATTTGTTTCTCCCTCTTTGCTATATAAATAAGACCCCTTTTATTTATCAACTCATCAACTCATCAACTCAACAACTCAGACACTCATTCACTCTCAATCAAAAAATTCTCTCATCACTCTCCCTTCTCTCATTGCTCTCTTGCTACTTTAACAATACATTGAGAATCCGATAATTATTCAAGTGTTCTTCTTCGCTATTTTGCTACTTTGTTCGAGTAAAAGGTGAATCAATTTGTTTTGCTTAACCGTTATTTGATTACTTTGACAGGTTTCAAACTTGAAGTTCGAGTTGAAGATTAATTGAAGAAAGATTTATTTGTTTATTTGAATGTATATATATATATATATATATATATCTATATATATATATATATATATATATATATATTATTTTTGCCTATTTTTATTTATTCGAATGTTGTAACAATTGTAACCCTAAAAGATCATATGTATAAATTTATTTGGGGGATCGTCTAGGGGGGGGATTTATATGCTTACTTGTTCATTATAATTTTTTTAGAAATCATGCCTAGGTTTGTCTTTAACCACCTAGATTTGATATTTATAGGTGTTATAATCTAATCAATTTTCAATTTGCTTGACGCTTTTGTTAATAAGTCTTAAAAAATAATAACTAGATTCCATTAATTTTTAAATATTAAAATCAAGTCCTAATAATATAATAGGTTGTTAGATGTTAAAATATGTTATAAATTTTCATTTTTCTTATCACTTAGAAACTATGCCTAAGTATTAATTTGTTCATATCATTTACAAAAGCATGCATATGTGTTACTCCTTCTTTTGAACACCTAGAAATCATGTCTATAGGTTTGTAAATAATTTTTAACAAAATTTGTTTGTGCATATTTGTGCCCTCCCCTTAAAATTAGTTAATATCATTAGAAATCCTATTTGTCCTCTTGAAGATTTCCGCATTCATTATGCAACATTTTTTAGAATCATTTTATGCATTTAGCAAGTTACTTAGTTTAAAAATATTCCATATCAAAACCTTGCAACATAATTCAATCTTTCTTTAAATTTTGGATTGATTATGACTCTGCTTATTTTTGAAATAAATTATAAAGTACTATCTCCTAACCTATCGTTAGCAGGAAAGTCAAAGGAACTACGAGGTCTAGTTCCAATTTATAAACCCGACGCATCCTCAGAAGTACCACCTACCCATGAATTTCAAAAAAGAATTATGTGCATTTATGTGTAAATGTTTATGTGCCTACGTGTGAACTAAATCTTTTAAATCATTTTTTTCAAAACATAAACTATTTTTAGACCGACCTCAAATCAAAATTGTTTCTATGGTGGAGGAGCGCGATCAACAATATCGTGGCATCATCCCTATAAAGAAACAAACATTTTTTCAAAAAATAAAAATTCATATTCAAAACTTACTCAATTTTCAAAACTTTAATTTTGCACATATTAATTGCTTAATATTTGCCAATTTTGTCTATAACATAGCCTCGTATGTTAATAAAAAAAACAAAAAAAAACTTGGTTGTTTATTATTGTTGTCTTCTAACCTCGCATGTTTAAATTAATAAAATAGCCTTAATTGTTTTATACTTGTTATCACTTAGCAAATCACATTAATGAATAATAATGAAGTGACCTTGATTGCTACTTGTAACCCCCACATAGATTGCGCGACAGAATGGCGACTCCGCTGGGAATATTAGGTTCTTACCATTACGTGTTAATTGCTTATTTATGTGGGGTTTATTTTATTCATTTCATTATTTGTTAGGTGCTTACCATGTTTAACTTATTTTGTTGCCTTAGTTATTATCTTCTCTCCATGTTCCACCCTTTTCCCTTTTCCTTAATTGTTTATTATCATGTTTCACCTCTTCCCTTTTCCCTAATTTGCTTACATATTTAGTCTCGTATCTTCTTTCCTTATTTGCGTAATTTTAATATCTTAATATGTTTAAATTCCTTTATCCATGCTTATTTATGTTTGTTTAATAAATTGTTTATATGTTACTCTTTCCAATTTAAATGCTAAATGTTATTGCTTTGATAATTGGCATCCCGCTCATACTTCCCCCAATTGGGACCCTCTTCCTTTTTGTTGATCTCGTGATGTTGTGCCTTTGCACCTCTCACAAACTACTCCAATCTTATTCAAATACCCATTATAGAGAGTCGGCATATGCGTGGACGTAGTGGATAGTCTTACTACCGCGAAGCCACGAGCCTCTCGCATAGAATCCCTTTCAAGTCCATGTCAAGCCACTCTTAGAAGTCCTGGTTAAGTCATACATGCTGCATAAGTCCTAGGTGGTTTGACCCTTGGTGTCAATCCACATAATTAGTAGCCACCCTATCGTCTAAAGGGCCCCAACACCCTTAGACAAATTGCATATTTATGTGTCAATTTGATCATCATATTTTAAATCAAATCATTATGTCAAAATGAGTTAAAATCTTTCTTTGACTCTAAACTTCAAACTCGCAAGTATAAGTTGAATCAATTATGTGCCTTATTCTATAAACTGTTATAATTGTACCACTTTGAGTTATTGTGTCATTCATTTGAAATTATAATTTTGGCTTACTATATAATAACTCGGTTTTGTGTTTGATTTACTTCTTTGACTAAAGGTTGTCGAGTATTTGGATAAATTGGCTCGACTAAGAACCGGCAATATGACAACTATGTTCAACCTTCGAAAAAATCACTCATCTTCTCATCCAACACAAAGTACCTTTTGGACTATCTCTCCTCATCCTATTCCTACTCACACCCTCTCTCAGCAAAGGTCTCCAACACACCTCAACTTTAATGCTTCACAACATGAGGGAATAGGTGACAAAATAGAGAAGTCTAAGCTAGATGCACTGCAGCGAAAAATGCATGACTTGGAGAAAAGGGTGAATGGAGGACTACATTCAATACCTACTCATGACCTAAGATATAAAAATTTATGTTTACACCCAGGAGTTGAATTGCCGTCAGGATTTAAAATTCCAAAATTCAACATGTTTGACGGACGTGGGGATCCAATAGCACATCTCAAATATTTTTGCAGTAGGCTAGTTGGCTTAGAAAACAATGAACCTCTCCTAATGAGGTTATTTATTCAAAGCTTATCAGGAATAGCCTTCACTTGGTACGTCAAACAAGACTTTGACAAATGGCTCGCATGAGAAGACATGGCTCGAGACTTTGTGGAACAATACAAGTTTAATACAAAGGTTGACCCTACAATGTTAAATTTGATCAAATTGAAGAAATTAAGTCATGAACCTTTTGAGGAATATGTCATACGATGGAGAATGGAAGCCTCCAAGATACGTCACTTACCGCATGAAGAGGAGTTGGTTCAAACTCTCATCAGATCACTTGAGGGTATATACTACAAAACCCTATTCTTTGCTGGCATTCAAAGTTTCGACTGTCTAATTCGAATTGGAAAAGAGTTAGAATATGGCATTCAGTTTGGAAGAATTGCTGATACACAAAAATCTTTTCAAGTCCTGAAAGACTCATTAGATGAAAAGAACGAAGATGCATCTACCTATATACCTCCGAAACAAAGAAAGCAGAATATTGAGCAAATTCATGCTATTCTTGAGCCTTCCAACCCTCTGGTATCTCAAGATAAGGTGAGGAAACCTCGTGCCTTCACTCCCTTAAGGGAAACTTTGACCGACATTTTTCAGAGATTATGGGCTAAAGGACTTCTAAGACCAATAAATGGATGGATTCCCAAGCATTCTACTTCAAACTTTGATCTATCCAAAAATTGTGCCTATCATTCAAACATTCAAGGTCATGACACCGAAGAATGTGCAGCATTGAGAAATAAGATTCAGAATATGATTGAAAAAGGAAAAATTATAGTGCAACAAGGACGACAAAACAACAATTGCAATCCTTCTATGGCAAATACATTCATCGTTCAAGGAGATCCTACAAAGATGTACGTTAGGCACTTGACAAGGAAGCGTAAATCACATCAGAGAAATTGATATGGACAAGACTCTTATAAACAAAGTTGGCTTTATTGTTCTCAGGCCTTATGCCCAAAGCTTTCCTCATTCCTTTCATTTTTCCTTGTAATTCAAAACTACGTTTGACCTGATTTCCTTTTGGATACGTAGGCAACCCTTGATGGGTCCGGTCTCCATCAAATAATTTTTTTTCTTTCCCATGGTCATTCAAAACACTTCTTTACAAATTCAAATCTAGGCTAATTGACAATCCATGAACATATTTGGCACTTGAATTCGAAGTCGATCCTTATTGTCCAAATACAAGACAATCACTTTCTTTGGAACTTACAATTTATTCTTTGAGTGAAGCAGGATCAAAATTCCTTACTAATAAACTGGGGTAGAATTTTTGAGGAAACCTCAAAAATTTTCATAAAGATGTTCGAAAAAGCGAGTATATATCTTATACTCTAAACCGGGGCAGAAATTTTTGAGAAATCCTCAAAAATTTCATCACAATGGAATGCAACTCTAAAGGAAAACAAGCACAGGTATGACCCTCTCTCGCCTTTTGAATTTACGATTTTTCTCTGGATGCAGGAATAAATTATATATGAGCGTACTGTCATATTTAGGAGCTACTATGTAAGTCATACTATCATCAGATTATTTTTTGAAGAG
The DNA here is from genome assembly GCA_027704865.1 of Solanum neorickii. Lineage (NCBI taxonomy): Eukaryota > Viridiplantae > Streptophyta > Magnoliopsida > Solanales > Solanaceae > Solanum > Solanum neorickii. The sequence goes on along the minus strand of JAKWJC010000004.1, from coordinate 19,999 downwards.
GCTATTATCAACTCTCTTTTATGATTGACTGAATATATATTTAGGCTCTCCCGCCTTATTATAATATGACATTTAGGCTCTTCCGCCTTACAAGAGGGTATTTAGGCTCGTCTGCCTTACAATACGACATTTAGGCTCGTCTGCCTTACAATACAACATTTAGGCTCTTCCGCCTTACAATAGGATATTTAGGCTCGTCTGCCTTACAATACGACATTTAGGCTCGTCTGCCTTACAATACGACATTTAGGCTCTTCCGCCTTACAATAGGATGTTTAGGCTCATCTGCCTTACTATACAATGTTTAGGCTCGTCTGCCTTACAATACGACATTCAGGTTCTTCCGCCTTACAATAGGATGTTTAGGCTCTTCCGCCTTACAATAGGGTATTTAGGCTCGTCTGCCTTACAATACGTCATTTAGGCTCGTCTGCCTTACAATACGACATTTAGGCTCTTCCGCCTTACAATAGGATATTTAGGCTCATCTGCCTTACAATACGATGTTTAGGCTCGTCTGCCTTACAATACGACATTTAGGCTCTTCCGCCTTACAATAGGATGTTTAGGCTTTTCCGCCTTAAAATATGATGTTTAGGCTCGTCCGCATTTAAAAGACGTTTAGACTCTCCTTGCAACCAGACATTTTGCTTATATTATTATATGTTTATACTATGAAATATTTTGGAGTTTGACGTTATTCTTCAGAGATGGGTTTCAATCCTTAAAGAAGTCAAAGACTATCAAGGCTTGCACTACATACTCAAACAGATACGCTCCTTATCACCTCTTGTCATTTATTTAGAACTCACATTTCATCATTATTGTTCATACTTTATCTATTTTATAAGCTAACATTTTATCTAGAATTTGCAGATATGATCGATCGCCCTTGATTACAATTATCATGCCATCCTCTATCACAACAATGACTCTATCAATTCTTCGCTTCTCATACTCTGAACCATGCTCAAAGGCTGATTACCTTATTCTATCATGCTCTTCTCGCTTCTCTGTCATGCTCTTTTAGCCACTCTATCTCTCTTTTCTCGCTACTCTAATCTTATATATTCAAGCTGATATCGTGCCTTTCAAACACCTTAGCGCTCTTTCAACTTTTAAGAGTTTCATTTGCTCTTGAATCTAGAACTACACACGACCTGATTCTCGTATAACCAGAGATATGTAGGCGACTTAAAACCAAAGTCTCGGTCGTACCCTTTTTCAACTCTATATCGTTTCAATTGATCCAATTGACATCTCTCGTCGGTCGGACAAAATTGGCTACTAAGTCATCGTTGGTTGGCTGACTATTCATCCTTCATTCTCAATCAACCAAGGGGCAGCTGTTGACACCCAATTTTGACCGACTTTAACCATTTGAGGATTTTTATTCGACTAAATACGTATTCTAAAATTTACCTAAAGTTTTTAAGTTTTAGTCGATTTTTTCTCAAAAAATTATATTTTAGTATCGTTTACTTTATAAAATTATTATAAATATTATTATATATTTTTTATTTTTTATGAATTTCAAATGTTTTAAAATTTAGATGATTTTCAATTATACAAAAATATTTTAATATATGTAGTATTTTAACTAAATAGTAATTCCTACACTTTCCTTAAGATTATTTAAATTCTAGCCTATTTTATCCCAATTTCTTTCAATTCCAGCCTATCCAATTTCAATTTTATTTCAATTGTAACCACCATTTCATGTCAATTCTAGTCAATTTCTATTGCAATTTTGGCCATTCCATACCTTTTCCAATCTAATTTCAATACATCTCATCTTTTAATCCCATCCATCTATTTTATTAAGCGAATCCTAGCCCCTCATTTCAAATTAGATCAACGGTCGTGATTAAATCTTTCATTTCTCAACACAAAAGACCCCAAAACCTAAAATTCTAACCCATTTTTTCTCCCCCCTCCTTGGCAGCCGCCATCTCTCTCTCTCTCTCTCCAGCGCGCCCTCCTCTTCTTCTCCTCCGGCGGCGAGGCCATCAGCTAGAGGTGGCAACGCCCCTCTGTCTCCACCCTCTCCACCGCCTCCCTCCTCGACCTTCTACTTAGTTTCCCCCTCCTCTCTTCGTTCTTCCCTTCTCCTTCCCTTCCCGTTCTTTCTCTCCATATTTTTGCAGGCGAGAGAAGAGGACGACTCCGAGAAGACCACCGGAAGCAGCAGCAGTCACCGACCAGCAGCCCTGCAAAGCCAGCTTTGAATTCGATCTGCAGCTCCAGCGACACCAGCGCCACTAGCAACAGCCAGCAGTCGCCGGCGAGAACCCCTGCGCCAGCCAGCAGCCCCGGCGGCCGTCCGTCTCTCCTCTCTTCTCTATTTCCTTCTCTCCTCTTCTCAAGTGAGCAACGACCCCCCCAGCAACAGCAACCAGCAGACGATGACGCCATCCTCCAGTGGAACTCCGGCCAGTAGTCTTTGGTAACGTGTATTAGCCTATTACTTTAGCCGCAAAAACAGATCAGTCCTGGTAATATTTCCCTATTTCGCTTCCTTTATCATTTTTATTCCTTGTCTACTTGTGTGATCTCACATATTTTTTTTTATTATTATTTTAACTTTGTTGTTCATGTTCTAGAAATTCTGCTTGGTTATGATTCGTTATGAATTGAATTGAGTTCTAATATGATTAGATTGCTTATAATGATCTTTCAATGATAAATACTCATTTCAATCTAAATCAGCTCCAAATTTGCTTGGTTCTTCCTATTAATTCAGTATATGTTTCACTAATTTTAGTTGTTGAATATCTTGGATATAGAGTAGATTATTCATTAAGTCTCTGTGTAATTGATTGTGCACCTTAGCAATTTTAGAGTAAATGGTATATTTATTCTGATTTAATAATTGATTTCTTGATTCCGGAACTAATTATGATAAGATTATGTGATTTTTTTAAAAAAATATGTGTAAGGGATTAACTCTAATTCTGAGATTTTTACGTGTTTCCATTATGGTAAGTATAAATCCCTAATCTGCATGACAATATGCCTTTCCTTATATCATTTTACATTGCATAAATTGGTCTTCTTTAATTGTTTACTTGCTTATCTTAAATAAATCAAAATAGATTCGTACTAGCTTTATTTTGGTAAAATTATGGATTATTTATGTTAATGTATTTTTTTTTTGTAATATTTTTATCTAAAGAAAATTAATCCCTCTCCCATTGATATTTGGATTGATTAATTCTTACTGGTTTGTTTATGACCCTATTATTTCCCTTGTCATATTTAGTTGCCCATATTTTGGTTAAATAAATTAAATCTGATTTTTTAACTTTTTTTATTTTAATGAAAATATTTATTCCAAATTTTATTCTTACTTGTTTATATTTGGTAATGAAATATTTTTAAATTATTCTGATTTGGCTCTCTTTTAAAATAAGGAAAAGGGAATATTAATTGATTCCTTAAAAATATTTCTTTTCCTTATTTGTTTCCCCCTCTTTGCTATATAAATAAGACCCCTTTTATTTATCAACTCATCAACTTATCAACTCATCAACTCATCAACTCAACAACTCAGACACTCATTCACTCTCAATCAAAAAATTCTCTCATCACTCTCTCTTCTCTCATTGCTCTCTTGCTACTTTAACAATACATTGAGAATCCGATAATTATTCAAGTGTTCTTCTTCGCTATTTTGCTACTTTGTTCGAGTAAAAGGTGAATCAATTTGTTTTGCTTAACCGTTATTTGATTACTTTGACAGGTTTCAAACTTGAAGTTCGAGTTGAAGATTAATTGAAGAAAGATTTATTTGTTTATTTGAATGTATATATATATATATATATTTTATTTTTGCCTATTTTTATTTATTCGAATGTTGTAACAATTGTAACCTTAAAAGATCATATATATAAATTTATTTGGGGGGTCATCTAGGGGAGGGGGATTTATATGCTTACTTGTTCATTATAAATTTTTTAGAAATCGTGCCTAGGTTTGTCTTTAACCACCTAGATTTGATATTTATAGGTGTTATAATCTAATCAATTTTCAATTTGCTTGACGCTTTTGTTAATAAGTCTTAAAAAATAATAACTAGATTCCATTAATTTTTAAATATTAAAATCAAGTCCTAATAATGTAATAGGTTGTTAGATGTTAAAATATGTTATAAATTTTCATTTGTCTTATCACTTAGAAACTATGCCTAAGTATTAATTTGTTCATATCATTTACAAAAGCATGCATATGTGTTACTCCTTCTTTTGAACACCTAGAAATCATGTCTATAGGTTTGTAAATAATTTTTAACAAAATTTGTTTGTGCATATTTGTGCCCTCCCCTTAAAATTAGTTAATATCATTAGAAATCCTATTTGTCCTCTTGAAGATTTCCGCATTCATTATGCAACATTTTTTAGAATCATTTTATGCATTTAGCAAGTTACTTAGTTTAAAAATATTCCATATCAAAACCATGCAACATAATTCAATCTGTCTTTAAATTTTGGATTGATTATGACTCTGCTTATTTTTGAAATAAATTATAAAGTACTATCTCCTAACCTATCGTTAGTGGGAAAGTCAAAGGAACTACGAGGTCTAGTTCCAATTTTTAAACCCGACGCATCCTCGGAAGTACCACCTAACCATGAATTTCAAAAAAGAATTATGTGCATTTATGTGTAAATGTTTATGTGCCTACGTGTGAACTAAATCTTTTAAATCATTTTTTCAAAAACATAAACTATTTTTTAGACCGACCTCAAATCAAAATTGTTTCTATGGTGGAGGAGCGCGATCAACAATATCGTTGCATCATCCCTATAAAGAAACAAACATTTTTTCAAAAAATAAAAATTCATATTCAAAACTTACTCAATTTTCAAAACTTTACTTTTGCACATATTAATTGCTTAATATTTGCCAATTTTGTCTATAACATAGCCTCATATGTTAATAAAAAAAAAAAAACTTGGTTGTTTATTATTGCTGTCTTCTAACCTCGCATGTTTAAATTAATAAAATAGCCATAATTGTTTTATACTTGTTATCACTTAGCAAAGCACATTAATGAATAATAATGAAGTGACCTTGATTGCTACTTGTAACCCCCACATAGATTGCGCGACAATCGCCTTTGGATAGCACACACGGTCGAACGACGTTTGGCGTGACATGCCATCACCGCCTTTGGACAGCACACACGCTTGAACGACGTCAGGCGTGGCATGCCATCATCGCCTTTGGGAAGCACACACGGTCGAACGACGTCAGGCGTGGCATGCCATCATAGCCCTTGGACGGCAAACACGGTCGAACGACGGCAGGCATGACATGCCATCACCGCCTTTGGAAAGCACACACGGTTTGATGACGTTGGGCGTGGCATGAAATCACTGCCCTTGGACAGCACACACGGTCGGCAACGTCGGGCGTGGAATGACATCACTGCCCTTGGACAGCACACACAGTCGGCAACATCGGGCGTGGCATGACATCACCGCCCTTGGAAAGCACACACGGTCGGACGTCGTTGGGCGTGGCATAACATCACCGCCCTTGTGCAGCACACACGGTCGGACTACGTCGGGCGTGGCATGACATCACCGCATTTGGACAGCACACACGGTCGAACGATGTCGGGCGTGGCATTCCATCATCGCCTTTGGGCAACACACACGGTCAAACGACATTGGGTGTGGCATGACATCACCGCCTTTGGACAGCACACACAGTCGAACGAAGTCGGGCATGAGATGCCATCACCGCCCTTCGACTGCACGCACGGTCGGACGATGTTGGACACGGCATAACATCACTGCCCTTGGACTGCACGCATAATCGGAGGACGTCGGGCGTGGCATGACATCACCGCCCTCAGAAAGCACACACGGACGGCAACGCCGGGCGTGGCATGACGTCACCGCCCTTTGAAAACACACAGTCGGCAATGTCGGGCATGGCATGCCATCACCTCCCTTGGACAGCACACACGGTCAGACGACGTCAGGCGTGGCATGACATCACCTCCCTTGGACAGTGCACACGATTGAACGACGTTGGGCGTCGCATGACATCACCACCCTTGGACTTCACGCACGGTCAAACGAAGTCGGGCGTGACATGCCATCACCGCCTTTGGACAGCACACTCGGTTGAACGACGTCGGGTGTGGCATGCCATCATCGCCGTTGGCCAGAACACACGGTCGAACGACGTCAGGTGTGGCATGACATCACCTCCCTTAAACTGCACGCATGGTCGAACGACGTCGGGCGTGGCATGACATCACCGCCCTTGGACAGCACACACGGTCGGCAACATCGGGCGTGGCATGACATCACCGCCTTTGGACAGCACACACGGTCGAACGACGTCGGGCGTGGCATTCCATCATCGCCTTTGGGCAGCACACACGGTCAAACGACATCAGGCGTGGCATGACATCACCTCCCTTGGACAGCACACACGGTCGAACGACGTTGGGCGTGGCATGACATCACCGCCCTTGGACTGCACGCACGGTCGAACGACATCGGGTGTGACATGCCATCACCGCCTTTGGACAGCACACACGGTCGAACGACGTCGGGTGTGGCATGACATCACCTCCCTTAAACTGCACGCACGATTGAACGACGTCGGGCGTGGCATGACATCACCACCCTTGGACAGCACACACGGTCGAACGACGTCGGGCGTGGCATTCCATCATCGCCTTTGGGCAGCACACACGGTCAAACGACGTTGGGCGTGGCATGACATCACCGCCTTTGGACAGCACACACGGTCGAACGAAGTCGGGCATGACATGCCATCACCGCCCTTGGACTGCACGCACGGTCTGACGACGTCGGGCGTAACATGCCTTCACCGCCCTTGAACAACACACACGGTCAAACGACATCGGGCGTGGCATGACATCACCTCCCTTGGATTGCACTTACCCTCGAACGACGTCAGGCGTGGCATAACATCAACGCCCTTGGACAACACACACGGTCGAACGACGGTGGACGTGGCATGACATCACCGCCCTTGGACTGCACGCATGGTCGGACGTGACATGACATCACCGCCCTCATAAAGCACACACAGACTACAACGTCGGGCGTGGCATGCCATCACCGCCCTTGGACAAAACACACGGTCGGCAACGTCGGGCGTGGCATGCCATCACCTCCCTTGGACACCACACACGGTCGGACGACCTCGGGTGTGGCATGACATCACCTCCCTTAGACAGCACATACGATCGAACGACGTTGGGAATGGCATGACATTACCGCCCTTGGACTGCATGCACGGTCGAACGATGTCGGGCGTGACATGCCATCACCGCCTTTGGACAGCACACTCGGTCGAACGACGTCGGGTGTGGAATGTCATCATCGCCGTTGGGCAACACACACGGTCGAACGACATCGGGTGTGGCATGACATCACCTTCCTTATACTACACGCACGGTCGGATGACGTCGGGTGTGGCATGACATCACTGCCCTTGGATAGCACACATGGTCGGCAACGTCGGGCGTGGATGACATCACCTCCCTTGGATTGCACGCAAGGTCGAACGACGTCGGGCGTGGCATGACATCACCTCCCTTGGACAGCACACACGATCGAACGACGTTGGGCATGGCATGACATCACCGCCCTTGGACTGCATGCACGGTCGAACGACGTCGGGCGTGACATGCCATCACCGCCTTTGGACAGCACACTCGGTCGAACGACGTCGGGTGTGGCATGCCATCATCGCCGTTGGGAAGCACACACGGTCGAACGACATCGGGTGTGGCATGACATCACTTCCCTTTTACTGCACGCACGGTCGGATGACGTCGGGTGTGGCATGACATCACCGCCCTTGGACAGAAAACATGGTCGGCAACGTCGGGCGTGGATGACATCACCGCCCTTGGACTGCACGCACGGTCGGACGACGTCGGGCGTTGCATGCCATCATCGCCTTTGGGCAGACAACGCACGGTCGAACGATGTAGGGCGTGGCATGACATCACCCCCTTTGGACAGCACACACGGTCGAACGAGGTCGAGCGTGGCATGCCATCATCGCCTTTAGGTAGCACACACGGTCGAACAACATCAGGTGTGACATGCCATCATCGCCTTTGGGCAGCACACACGGTCGAACGACGAATGGCGTGGCATGCCATCATAGCCCTTGGATGGCAAACACGGTCAAACGACGTCAGGCGTTACATGCCATCACCGCCTTTGGGCAGCACAGACGGTCGAACGACATTAGGCGTGACTTGACATCATCGCCCTTGGACTGCACGCACGGTCGGCAAACATCGGGCGTGGCATGACATAAACTCCCTTGGACAGCACACACGGTCGAACGACGTCGGGCGTTGCATGCCATCATCGCCTTTGGGCAGCACAAACGGTCAAACGACGTCGGGCTTGGAATGACATCACCGCCCTTGGACAGCACACATGGTCGGCAACGTCGGGCTTGGCATGACATCACCGCCTTTGGACAGCACACACGGTCGAAGGACGTCAGGCGTGGCATGACATCACAGCCCTTGGACTGAATGCACGGTTGGACGACGTTGGGCGTGGCATGACATCACTGCCCATGGACAGCACACACGATTGGCAACGTCGGGCGTGTTGTGACATCACCGCTCTTGGACAGCACACACGGTCGGCAACATCGGGCGTGGCATGACATCACCGCCCTTAGACAGCACAAACGGTCGACAACGTCGGGCGTGGCATGACATCACTGCCCTTGGACAGCACACACGATCGGCAACGTCGGGCGTGGCAAGACATCACCGTCCTTAGAAAGTACACACTGTCGGGCGACGTCGAGAATGGTATGACATCACCACTCTTAGACAGCACACACGGACGGCAACATCAGGCGTGGCATGACATCACCGCCCTTGGACAGCACAAACGGTCAGAAACATCGAGCGTGGCATGACATCACTGCCCTTGGACAACACACACGGTCGGCAACGTCGGGCGTGGCATGACATCACCGTCCTTAGACAGTACACACTGTCGGGCGAAGTCGAGAGTGGCATGACATCACCGCCCTTGGGCAGCACACACGGTCGGACTACATCGAGCTTGGCATAACATCTCCACCTTTGGACAGCACACACGGTTGAACGACGTCGGGCGTGGCATGCCATCATCGCCTTTGGGCAGCACACACAGTTGAACGACGTCATGCGTGGCATGCCATCACCGCCCTTGGACTGCACGCATGGTAGGACGACGTTGGCGCGGCATGACATCATCGCCCTAGGACAGCACACACGGTAGGCAACGTGGAGCGTGACATGACATCACTGCCCTTGGACAGAACACACTGTCGGACGACGTCGGGAGTGGCATGACATTCACCGCCCTTGGGCTGCACAAACGGTCGGACTACATCGGGCGTGGCATAATATCACGCCCTTGGACAGCTCACACGGTCGAACGATGTCGGGCATGGCATGCCATCATCGCCTTTGGGTAGCACACACGGTCGAACGACGTTGGGCGTGGCATGACATCACCGCCTTTGGACAGCACACACGGTCAAACGACGTTGGGCGTGACACGACATCACCGTCCTTGGACAGCACACACGATCGAACTACGTCGGGCGTGGCATGCCATCATCGCCTTTGGGCAGCACACACGGTCGAACGACGTTAGGCGTGGCATGACATCACCGCCTTTGGAAAGCACACACGGTCAAACAACGTCGGGCGTGACATGCCATCACCTCCCTTGGACTGCACAACCGGTCGGACAACGTCGGGCGTGGCATGACATCACCGCCCCTGGATAGCACAAACGGTCGAACGACGTCGGGCGTGGCATGACATCCCCGTCCTTGGACTGCACGCACAGTCGGACGACGTCGGGCGTTGCATGCCATCATCGCCTTTGGGCAGCACGCACGGTCGAACGATGTTGGGCGTGGCATGACATCACCCCCTTTGGACAGCACACACGGTCGAACGAGGTCGAGCGTGGCATGCCATCATCGCCTTTGGGCAGCACACACGGTCGAACAACATCAGGTGTGGCATGCCATCATCGCCTTTGGGCAGCACACACGGTCGAACGACGTTGGGCGTGGCATGCCATCATAGCCCTTGGATGGCAAACACGGTCAAACGACGTCAGGCGTGACATGCCATCACCGCCTTTGGGCAGCACAGACGGTCGAAAGACATCGGGCGTGACTTGACATCACCGCCCTTGGACTGTATGCACGGTCGGCAACGTCGGACGTGGCATGACATAACCGCCTTTGGACAGCACACACGGTCCAACGACGTCAGGCGTGACATGCCATCACCGCCTTTGGACAGCACACACGGTCGGACTATGTCGAGCGAGGCATGACATCACCACCATTGGACAGCACACACGGTCGAACGATGTCGGGCGTGGCATGCCATCATCGCCTTTGGCAACACACACGATCGAACGACGTTGGGCATTACATGACATCACCACCTTTGGACATCACACACGGTTGAACAACGTGGGACGTGACATGACATCATCGCATTTGGACAGCACACATGATCGAACGACGTAGGGCATGGCATGCCATCATTGCCTTTGGGCAGCACACACGGTCGAGTGACTTTGGGCGTGGCATGACATCACCGCCTTTGGACAACACACACGGTCGAAGAACGTCGGGCGTGACATGCCATCACCGCCTTTTGACAGCACACTCGGTCGAACGACGTCGGGCGTGGCATGCCATCATCGCCGTTGGGAAGCACCCATTGTCAAACGACGTCAGGCGTGGCATGACATCACCTCCCTTGGACTGCACACACAGTCGAAAGACGTCGGGCGTGGCATGACATCACCGCCCTTGGACAACACACATGGTCGAACAACTTCGTGCGTGGGATGACATCACCGCCCTTGGAATGCACGCACGGTCGGACGACGTCGGGCGTGAAATGACATCACTGCCCTCGAACACCACACACGAACGGCAACGTCGGGCAAGGCATGACATCACCGCCCTTGGACAACACACACAGTCGGCAATGTCGGGCGTGGCATGCCATCACCGCCCTTGGACAACACACACTGTCAGACGACGTTGGGCGTGGCATGACATCACCTCCCTTGGACAGCACACACGGTCGATCGACGTCAGGCGTGGCATTACATCACCGCCCTTGGACTGCACGCACGGTCGAACGACGTCGGGCGTGACATGCCATCACCGCCTTTGGACAGCACACACGATCGAACGACATCGGGCGTGGCATTACATCACCTTCCATGGACCTTACACATGCTCGGCAACGCCGAGCGTGGCATGACATCACCGCCCTTGGACAGCACACACGGTCGGCAACGTCGGGCGTGGCACGACATCACCGCCCTTGGACTGCATGCACGGTCGGACGACGTCGGGCGTGGCATGACATCACGTCCTTTGGACAGCACACACGGTTGGCAACATCGAGCGTGGCATGAAATCACCGCCCTTGGACACCACACACAGTCGGCAACGTCGGTTGTGGCATGCCATCACCGCCCTTTGATAGCACAAACGGTCACACGATGTCGGGCGTGGCATGACATAACCTCCCTTGGTCAGCACACACGGTCGATCGACGTCAGGAGTGGCATGACATTACCTCCCTTAGACTACACGCACGGTCAAACGACGTCGGCCGTGACATGCCATCACCCCCTTTGGACATCACACTCAGTCGAATGACGTCAGGTGTGGCATGCCATCATCGTCGTTGGGCAGCACACACGATCAAATGACGTTGGGCGTGGCATTACATTACCTTCCTTGGACTGCATGCACGGTCAGGCGACGTCGGGCGTGGCATGGCATCACCGCCCTTGGACCGCACACACGATCGACAACGTCGGGCATGGCATGACATCACCGCCCTTGGAGTGCATGCACGGTCGGACGACGTCGGGTGTGGCATGACTTCACGGCCTTTGGACAGCACACACGGTCGGCAACATCGAGTGTGGAATGACATCACCGCCCTTGGACAGCACACACGGTCGACAACGTCGGGCGTGGCATGACATCACCGCCCTTGGGCAGCACACACGGTCGGACTAAATCGGGCTTGGCATAACATCTCTTCATTTGGACGGCACACACGGTCGAATGATGTCGGGCAAGACATGCCATCACCGCCCTTGGACTGCACGCACGGTCGGACGATATCAGGCGTGGCATGCCATCACCATCCTTGAATAACACACACAGTCAGACGACGTAAGGCGTGGCATGACATTACTGCCATTGGACAGCACACACAGTCGGACGACGTCGGGCATGGCATGACATCACCGCCTTTGGATAACACACACGGTCGAACAACGTCGGGCATGGCATGACATCACCGCCCTTGGACTGCACGCACGGTCGGACCACGTCGGGAGTGGCATGACATCACCGTCTTTGGGCAGCACAAACGGTCGAACAACGTCGGGCGTGGCATGACATCACCGCCTTTGGACAGCATACACGGTCGAAGAACGTCGGGCGTGGCATGACATCACCGCCCTTGGACTGAACAAACGGTCGGACAACGTCGGGCGTGGCATGACATCACCGCCCTTGGACAGCACACACGGTCGGCAACATCGAGCGTGGCATGACATCACCGCCCTTGGACAGCACACATGGTCGACAACGTCGTGCATGGCATGACATCACCGCCCTTAGACAGTACACACTGTCAGTCGACGTCAGGAGTGGCATGACATCTCCGCATATGGATAGCACACCAGTCGCATGACGTCGCGCGTGGCATGCCATCATCGCCTTTGGGCAGCACATAGTCGAACGACGTCGGGCGTGGCTTGACATCACCGCCCTTGGACTGCACGCACGGTAGGACAACGTCGGGCATGGCATGACATCACTGCCCTTGGACAGCACACACGGTCAGCAATGTCGGGCGTGGCATGACATCACCGCCCTTGGCCTGCACACACGAACGAACGACGTCGCGCGTGGCATGCCATCATCGCCTTTTGGCAGCACACACGGTCAAACAACGTCGGGCGTAGCATGTTATCACCGCCCTTGGACAGCACACACGGTCGCACGACGTCGAGCGTGGCATGACATCACCGCTCTTGGACTACACGCACGGTCGGACGACGTCGGGTGTGGCATGCCCTTATCGCCTTAGGGCAGCACAAACGGTCAAACAACGTTGGGCGTGATATAAATCACCGCCCTTGGACAGCACACACGGTCAAACGACGTCAGGCGTGGCATGACATCACCGCCCTTGGACTGCTCGCACGGTCGGACGACGTCCGGCGTGGCATGACATCACCGCCCTTGGACAACACACACGGTCGGCAACGTCGGGCATGATATGCCATCACTGCCCTTGGACAACACACACGGTCGGACGACGTCGGGCGTGGCATGCCATAATCGCCTTAGGGCAGCATAAACGGTCAAACAACGTCGAGCGTGGCATGACATCACCGCCCTTGGAAAGCACACATGGTCAAACGACGTCGGGCGTGGCATGACATCACCGCCTTTGGACTGCTCGCACATTCGGACGACATCGGGCGTGGCATGACATCACCGCCTGTGGACAGCACACACAGTCGGCAACGTCGGACGTGGTATGACATCACCGCCCTTGGACAGTACACACTATCGGACGACGTTGGGAGTGGCATGACATCACCGACCTTGGGCAGCACACACGGTAGGACTACATCGGGCGTGGCATTATATCACCGCCCTTGGACAGCACACACAGTCGAATGATGTCGGGCGTGGCATGTCGTCATCGCCTTTAGGCAGCACACACGGTCGAACGACGTTGGGCGTTGCATGACATCATCACCTTTGGACAGCACACACGGTCGAAGAAGTCGGGCGTCACATGCCATCACCGCCTTTGGACAGCACACACAGTCGGACTACGTCGGGCGTGGCATGACATCACCGCCCTTGGACAGCACACACGGTCGAACGATGTCGGGCGTGGCATGCCATCATCGCCTTTGGGCAGCACACACGATCGAACGACGTTGGGCGTGGCATGACATCACCACCTTTGGACATCACACACGGTCGAACGACGTGGGACGTGACATGACATCACCGCCCTTGGACAGCACACACGATCGAACGACGTCGGGCGTGGCATGCCATCATCGCCTTTGGGCAGCACACACGGTCGAGCAACGTTGGGCGTGGCATGACATCACCGCCTTTGGACAACACACACGGTCGAACAACGTCGGGCGTGACATGCCATCACCGCCTTTTGACAGCACACTCGGTCGAATGACATCGGGCGTGGCATGCCATCATCGCCGTTGGGCAGCACCCATGGTCAAACGACGTCGGGCGTGGCATGACATCACCTCCCTTAGACTGCACGCACAGTCGGACGACATCGGGCGTGGCATGACATCACCGCCCTTGGACAACACACATGGTCGAACAACGTCGGGCGTGGCATGACATCACCGCCCTTGGACTGCACGCACGATCAGACGACGTCGGGCGTGGCATAACATCACCGCCCTCAGACACCACACACGAACGGCAACGTCGGGCAAGGCATGACATCACCGCCCTTGGACAACACACACAGTCGGCAATGTCGGGCGTGGCATGCCATCACCGCCCTTGAACAACACATACGGTCAAACGACGTTGGGCGGGGCATGACATCACTTCCCTTGGACAGCACACACGGTCGATCGACGTCTGGCGTGGCATGAAATCACAGCCCTTGGACTGCACGCACGGTCAAACGACGTCGGGCGTGACATGCCATCACCAAGTTTAGATAGCACACTCGGTCAAACGACGTCGGGTTTGGCATGCAATCATCGCCGTTGGGCAGAACACACAGCTGAACGACGTCGGGCATGGCATGAAAGCACCTCCCTTGGACTGCACGCACGGTCGGACGACGTCAGGCGTGGCATGACATTACCGCCCTTGGACAGCACACATGGTCGGCAACGTCGGGCGTGGCATGATATTACCGCCCTTGGACTGAACGCACAGTCGGACGACGTCGAGCGTGGCATGACATCACCGCCCTTGGACTTCACGCACGGTCGGACGACGTCGGGTGTGGCATGACATCACCGCCCTTGGACAACACACACGGTCGGCAACGTCGGGTGTGGCATGACATCACCGCCCTTGGACAGTACACACAGTTGGCAACATCGGGCGTGGCCTGACATCACCGCCCTTGGACAGCACACACGGTCGCGTTGGGAGTGGCATGACATCACATCCCTTGGACAGCACACACAGTCGGACCACGTCGGGCGTGGCATGACATCACCGCCTTTGGACAGCATACACGGTCGAACGACATCGGGCGTGACATGCCATCACCGCCTTTGGATGGCACACACGGTCGAACGACGTCGGGTGTGGCATTACATCAACGCTCTTGGACAGCACACACCGTCGAACGACATCGGGCGTGGCATGCTACCATCGCCGTTTGGCACTACACACGATCGAACGACGTCGGGCATGGCATAACCTAACATCAAATGGAAAATAATAAACAGGAGCAAGCTACAATTCATAAGTTAGGGGTCTAAAGAAGATGAGAATTGTAGAATTCATCTGGAACAAAATCTCTCAACCAAGGCATCAATTCATAATTTTGTTAGTTGTGCAGTGCAGATTGTTGACTAAAGATATTCTACGAAAGATGAATATATTAGTGGATAACACATCATCTGGAACAAAATCTCTCAACCAAGGCATCAATTCATAATTTGGTTAGTTGTGCAGTGCAGATTGTTGACTAAAGATATTCTACGAAAGATGAATATATTAGTGGATAACACATCAACTATTCATCTCGATCGCGACCTTGAGCATTGGAATTGTGATGGATAAATCGATCAACTTATTATTGACTATCGCGATAAAGAGTCTCATGATCGCGACTATCAAAACTTGTCAGCTACGCGATTGCGACCACCACCCACGCGATCGCAATGCACAATAAATAGAAATCTCCGCGATAGCTGTCAAGAGCCACAATGTAATGACCCAAAAAGTTATCTTTAGATATTTTCTTAAAAAGATTATAGTTTTATCTCTCCTAATAGTTGTACTGAGTCAATTATGATTCATCGGTGAAGTTGATTTGAAAGTTTTAAATTATTCTATAACTACGGTTATTTAATTGATAGGTAGGTATGTTGGGTATGTAGCAACAATTGATGAGAAATAGAGGGAATGAGAGGAATTTTAAAAGTGTAGAACTTGAAAGGTTGGCAACTTGAAAAGTCCTCTAATGCTTTAATGAAAAAGGCAATAGTCCCTCATCGGTAATGGAAATGAAAATAGGAAAGTTTAAATAAATAAACACTCCTATTAATTGTTAAAAGGGTTGGAAAGAGGGACCCCCCTCGCGCTGTCGTCGCTCACTCGCTCGCTTCGGCTACGGCTTCGGCTTTGGCAAATTATCGAGAGATAATTTTTTGGACAAATTTATTTTAATTATTTATTTAATTATTTAAATGGCCAAAAATTATTTTCAATTAATTAGTTGATAACAGTTAACCTGACCCAACACAAATCCGCGCGCGTGACCCGTTTTAAATTCCGTTATATTTAAAAATTCCCGCCATGACTGTTCTGAAAGGTTGCAACTTTCAGGAACAGTCAATACTATTTGAAAGTTTGCAACCTTTCATTAACGGTCGTGTCAATTCTGAAAGGGTTGCAACCTTTCAAAATATATTCTTCTTGCCTATAAATACCATTCAGTCTTTAGAATATTTCCCTACAGATTATTCTGATCTTCCTTCTTCTTAAAAACACATATTTCTTCGTGTACTTTCCTGCTGTGGATTGATTCGCTGACAGTAGAGTTTTTGGTATCTGTACTCTACTGATTAAGATCATTTTAAAGGGAGTCGCGTCTCAGGCTATGCAAGCCTGGGTGGCGCTTAGGGCTTCGAGCCTCAAGCTCCAGGATTATGGGTTGCGCTCAAGGCGCTGCGCCTCAAGAACCAAGAGCTTGGGTTTTACACTTAGAGATTTGTTCCTCAGGCTCGGGTGCATTGGTGGCGTGCTCAGGGAATTGCGCCTCAAGCTCTATGAGACTGGGAAGTGCCTCAAGGCGTCGCGCCTCAAGTTCTTGTAGCCTGGGTGGCGCATTTAGGGAATCATCCCTTATGATATGGGAGCCTTTTTTGCGCGCTCAGGGTGTCACGCCTCAAGCTCCGGAACCAGCTTGGCGTGCTCAAGGCATCGCACCTCAAGCTTTTAGGGGGCTGTGGTGGCCGCATCCAAAGAGTCGTTCCTTAAGATTCGTGAGCAAAGGTGGCGTGCTCAGGGCATCGTGAGTAAAGTGAAGAGGGGTTGGGGGCACTCAAGGCTTCATGCCTAAAGAGCAAGGAGCCTCGGTGGAACGCTCAGGGCATCGTGCCTCAGGCTCCGGATCCAGGGTGGTGCGCTCGGGGCATCCCACCACAGGCTATAGGAGCTTGGGTGGATCTCAGTGCGTCGTGTCCTACGCTATGCGAGACTAGGTGGAGCTCAAGAAGATGTGCCTCAAGCTCAAGGAACGTACGTGGCACGCTCAGGGCATCCCACCTCTGCCTTATGAACCCTGGGTGGCTTGCTAGGGGCGTCGCTCCTCAAGCTCTGGGAGCCTGGTTCGGGCGCTAAAGGCATCGCGCCTCAAGTTCCAGTAGCACGGGTGGCCCGCTCAAGGTATCATGCCTCAGGTTCTAAGAGTTTGGGTGGTGCACTCAAGGAGTCGCTTCGTAGGCTATGCGAGACTTGGTGACACTTAAGGCGCTGGGCCTCAATCTAAAGGTGTCTAGGTGGCACGCTCATGGCGTCGAGCTCGAGATCCTGGGTGGAGCGCTTAGGGTAACGCGCCGAAGCTCCGGGTTCCTGGGGGCACTCAAGGTGCATTTCCTCAATATCAAGAAGCCTAGGTGGCACGATCAGGGCGTCGCACCTCAAGCTTCAGTAGCCTGGGTGGCGCACTCTTGGCGTCACGCATCAGGATATGGACATTTTTTGGCGTTCTTAGGGCATCGTGACTCACGATCCATTATCTTGGGTGGTGCGCTTCGAGCATCATGCTTCAAGCTTGGGGAATCTTTTTGGTGCACACAGGGCATCCCTCTTCACGCCGGGAGCCTTGTTGGCGCGCTCAAGGCGTCTCCCCTCAAACTATGGAATCGCGGGTTGCACGCTCAGGGCGTCGCACCTCAATCTTCGTGATTGTGGGGGAGATCAAGGCGTTACCCCGTAATCTCAATGAGCTTTGGTGGCATGCATAGGGCGTCAAGCCTCAAGCTCTGAGAACCTAAGTGGCGTGCTAAAGTCATCGTGTCTCAGGTTCTTTGACCCTGAGTGGTGCGCTCAGCGAGTCATAGCTTAAGCTTCAGTAGTCTCGTTGACGCGTTTAGGGCATCACACCTCAAGCTTTTGAAGCTTGGTTAACTCTCTCAGGGCATCACTCCAAAATTTCAATGAGCCTGTTTAACGCGGTCAGGGCATTCCGCCTCAAGCTCTGGGAGCCTGGTTGGTGCACTTAGGTTTTTGCTCCTCCCTTGGACAGCACACACGGTCGAACGACGTTGGGCATGGCATGACATCACCGCCCTTGGAATGCATGCACGGTCGAACGATGTCGGGCGTTACATGCCATCACCACCTTTGGACAGCACACTCGATCGAACGACGTCGGGTGTGGCATGCCATCATCGCCGTTGGGCAGCACACACGGTCGAACGACATCGGGTGTGGCATGACATCACCTCCCTTGTACTGCACGCACGGTCGGACGACGTCGGGTGTGGCATGACATTACTGCCCTTTGACAGCAAACACGGTCGGCAACGTCGGGCGTTGCATGCCATCATCGCCTTTGGGCAGCACACACGGTCGAACGATTTTGGGCGTGGCATGACATCACCCCCTTTGGACAGCACACACGGTCAAACGAGGTCGAGCGTGGCATGCCATCATCGCCTTTGGGCATCACACACGGTCGAAAAACGTCAGGTGTGGCATGCCATCATCACCTTTGGGCAGCTCACACGGTCGAACGACGTTGGGCGTGGCATGCCATCATAGCCCTTGGATGGCAGACACGGTCAAACAACGTTAGGCGTGACATGCAATCATCGCCTTTGGGCAGCACACACGGTCGAACGACGTCGGGCATGACTTGACATCACCACCCTTGGAGAGTACACACGTCGAACGACGTTGGTCGTTGCATGCCATCATCGCCTTTGGGCAGCACAAACGGTCAAACGACGTAGGGCTTGGCATGACATCACCGCCCTTTGAAAACACACATGGTCGGCAACGTCGGGCGTGGCATGACATCACCGCCTTTGGACAGCACACACGGTCGAAGGACGTCAGGCGTGGCATAACATCACCACCCTTGGACTGAACGCACGGTTGGACGATGTTGGGCGTGGAATGACATCACTGCCCTTGGACAGCACACACGGTCGGCAACGTCGGGTGTGGAATGACATCACCGCCCTTGGACAACACACACGGTCGGCAACATCGGGCATGGCATGACATCACCGCCCTTAGACAGCACAAACGGTCGGCAACATCGGGCGTGGCATGACATCACTGCCCTTGGACAGCACACACGGTCGGCAACATCAAGCGTGATATGGCATCACCGCCATTGGACAGCACACACGGTCGGCAACGTCGGGCGTAGCATGACATCACAGCCCTTAGACAGTACACACTGTC
This sequence comes from Solanum neorickii, assembly GCA_027704865.1. NCBI lineage: Eukaryota > Viridiplantae > Streptophyta > Magnoliopsida > Solanales > Solanaceae > Solanum > Solanum neorickii. Next base: position 232 of record JAKWJC010000004.1, on the reverse strand, counting down.
GGGCGACGTCGAGAGTGGCATGACATCACCGCCCTTGGGCAGCACACACGGTCGGACTACATCGGCTTGGCATAACATCTCCGCCTTTGGACAGCATACACGGTCGAACGACGTCGGGCATGGCATGCCATCATCGCCTTTGGGCAGCACACACTGTCGAACGACGTCAGGCGTGGCATGCCATCATAGCCCTTTGATGGAAAACAAGGTTGAACGACGTCGGGCGTGGCTT